>JAOTRN010000002.1:16939966-16951486 GCA_028566695.1 Bagroides melapterus | reverse complement strand
AAGTTGGCGAACTTTCACTTCTGCTAATGAGAGTTAGTACTCAAATACTAAAAAAAAAAGACCTGGGGAAAGACTGAAAATCTCATGGTGGAAATTCATGGTGAAACTTTGGAGTAAATGTCACAAGTCTGGAAAATTACAGGCTTTTCTTATCTGAAACCTAAATGCAGCTCTGCCCCAAGTAAGGTTAAGTAAGAAGTAAAACACTTTGAGGCATTTTCTAGGAAAATAATCCACAACAGGATGGTATGATGTGACCCAAGCAAAATTGGGAGACATATCCATCACAAAAATGAACATTTGTCCCTATAACAGCCGGTGTATGTTATTCCTCTTATACCATTTTTAATTTAATCATGAGCGGCACTTTTTATCCATTTCTAGTTTAATATTATATGCACCACCACGACTCAAGTCAGCGCGTGTTTTACGTGAGAAACCGGAAAGTGCAAAGTCTTCTCCATAAATGATAAAAAGCTGTCTGCTTACAGAAACCTTCATCATATCAGTATCATAAAACTCTGATAAATCGCGTTTTTGAATCCCTTTATAATTAGCCTTTGTTTGAGTTGTAACTCTAAAAACAATAACATCAGCCGAATTTCATTTAAAGACGTAGTCATTTCATGCTGTAATTGTATGAGGAAATTAAATGTATGATGCTTTCACATGTGGTGACCAGAGATATATATATGTATATATACATGTGTGTGTGTGTGTGTGTGTATATATATGTATGTATATATATGTATGTATATGTATATATCAAATTTAGCAGCAGGAAAACTGATTTGTTGCCACGTGGAATGCTAGTTGCCCTACCACCTGATGAATATTATTACTATGGGACCCAACAGCAGCAAATGTAACCAGTAGACTGGCTTGTGTGTGAATGGAGCTCTAGCTCTTTAGTCAGATTAACTGTTTTTACTACAGTGTTTGCTAAACTGGTTCCTTATCCAAGTGTGATCTTTGCAGGAAGTTCAGATAAAACAGGTGCTACATAGAACCATTTTGTCAGGCCACTAAAGCATATGTTTTACTAGTGTTTCATGTAATTTCAGGTCTGAAATAAACCCAAGGGTGAATCAGGTGCGTTTGGGTCATCGGAGTTCATCTTTTTCAATAGCACCTTTTTTATTGCTTTGCAATTTTAACTTTGTAGACAGCAAGCAAACTTCGAGAGGTTATACCAGATCTGTCAGTTTCTTCTCTTTCTTTATTGAGTTCTACTCTGCTGTTCTGAATTCTTCGACTTTTGTGAAGGCAAAAAATTAACTAAATAAATAAAATAGTGAGATGAAACTCTTAGTTCCTTTACTTTCTATGCAGCACATAATTAAGAGAACTTTTTTTACTAAAAGTTCTTGGTTGCCAACCTTGAGTATCTTGAACTGATTGACACAGCACAGATAAGGAAATGAACATTTTACTGTTACCTTTAACAACATCATGATTACTCACAGACCAAATACTCACTATTTGTCTTGATACCGAGTCTAATTCATTACTGGTCTCTCGTTGTGTTGGACTTTCCCATCTTGACTAAGCCTGCCTGGAGCCTTCTAGTCACCATATCTCATTTTCTGTAAATTTGCTATGAAAGCTGCTTGTGGTGAGGTTTTTAGGAAGCCAACAGAAGCTAGTGGTTAAGCAGTAGTAGTTAAGGAGCTTCTAGATTTCCCAAAGGGGGTTCAAGGATTGTATATGAAACCTCAAAGTTTGACTAGAGATAGGAGAATGATGCTGTGAAAAACCAAAGTGTCTTGATGACTGAGGTCGTGTTGTTAGCTTGTGGCCGGCGGCGCCGCTGTACAACGCTGATTTAACCCACGTCGTAGTGCGGACCTATCAGGAACGTTCTGGCACCGGGTCAAGGTTATGAAAGAGAAAGCATACAGCAAATGTGCAAGAGCACAGCAGATTCTCGTGCAACTAAACCAAGCCGTGTCCCGCTCCTGCAGATTGTTTTCAGCTTCGTTTTTTGTGTGTGGGAGAGAATATGATGTGGTCAGATATTGTGAAATTTCCAGGAATTAAAATCATAAGATATGAAGGTATGAATGCTAGCCGAACCCGTAACTTTGCTTACATATTCAGGCTTGTGAATCAGTGCAGTCGGCAAACATAAAACCACTAAATTGGAGATACGAAGCCACTGTTCCGATGTGCCGTGTGAATTTTCTAGAGCATTGCATTTTTGGAGATATTTGACAAGAAGGCCAGGTGCAGTGTACATTACTGTAGGCAAGAGCTCACAAATATTTAACTCCGGTTTCCACATAAGGGAAGCTGTTTTTGATTCATGAATCATTGCAGAGACAGACTTTATTTCCTCATCAGACCATTCCAGACACACACATCTATTATAATGTACCTTTATGAAATGAGCCACAGGTTAATCTCCAAAGTATAAAACCCAGACGGTTGCTGACTCAGGCATCATCAGGAAACGTTTACTTATGTCACCCATCATGCATTGAACTGTCTGATTGTATTTGAAGACTTACTTAGGGAATTTACGACGCTTCCTTATGATGTTCTTTGTGGTGACGTTAAAGGGGAAAAACTGTAAGAGCCAGTTTCACTTTTAACCTTGGAATGCGGGTCTAATTTAAAAAATGCTCATGTTTCATTGTGTAAAGTGATTTTATTTAAAGTGAGGAAGGCAGTCAGACCAGTGAAGGAGCATTACATTTAGTACATAAACAGTATTGCTTTTTTATTAGAGGCTTGCAGAAAACACTGCACACTGAAAAGCAAAGCCTCCGTTGCGCCGAAATATAATTTTGGCATTAAATTGCTTTTCACTATGACACAAGTGAAAATCAATACAGTGTTTTTTTTTTAAACATTTTGTTCTTTCACTGGTTTAAGTGCTTCTCTTTATGGTACCTGCTCTCAGCCTCGAACAGATTCATGGCCCTAAACATGAGGCTGAACAAGACAAATTGTGATTGGTTGCTTTAAATGTCAGTCAGACGCCCACTTGGGGGGTCTTTGGCCAATAAACGCGGCTTTCAAACAACAGACAATATTAGAAGTGTAACTGAACAAACAAATTCTAGTCATTTCTATGAGAATGTTTGATAGGTGGCAATTTCATATGAAAATATGAAAAACATGAGAGATCTCGTTAAAAAAAAAGATTGGCATCACAGTATTTATTGCTCATGCTCAATTAATTAGCAGATACCATCAGAGGAGGCCAGTGAAATTTTACAACTCTCACACAGTTGTTGCCCCTCTCTCTCTCTCTCTCTCTCTCTCTCTCTCTCTCTCTCTCTCTCTCTCTCTCTCAGGGTGAGTAATGTCTCAAACCAGTGACCTGCTCGTGAACCTCACTTGCTAGACTCCATTGTTCTGTTTAATCAGCTGTTCAATGCGAATGCGGTGTTGATAAACATGGCCTCCGTAAAATCTTCTTGACAAATGGGTTAATGCAAAAAAAGTTGACCTCGTACAAACAGTGGACAGAGACCGTTTAGCCACGAAGGTGGTGTAGCCGAACACACGGACCTGTACGGCTCTATACGTCATTTCTCAGGATAGGTAAAAATAAATAACGCAATCATGAGAGATTATGATCATAGATCACAGCTAATAAACTTTTTTTTTAAGGCGGATATCCTATGTTCCTCTGAAGGAAGTACTTTTGCAGATTTTGCTAAAAAGAAATTTCAGATCCCATATTGGGGGAAATTCGAAGACGATCAATTTGCTTTGCTTTTGGTTTCCCAATGTTTTATGGTTTAAGTCGCCTGAACTTTTACTTTTTTTCTTTCCTTAAACACTCAGGGGTCTATTTTACGTAGCTCTGATTCACAGAATTTGTAACGTGCACCAAATGGTGAGTCTCATAAACCATTTATCCTAATGTCTTCAGCAGATGGAACAAGTAGCCTGCAGAACCGTCGTGTTTACGTAAGAGCTTACGAGTAACAGCTAAACACTGGATTTTACAAACGATAACAATGTGACGTTCATGTTATCGACTCGTTCCTTTGTGTCACCTTCTTAAATGAAGGATCTATGGTTGCACGAGCAAAACGGACTGTGAATGGGTGCTTTAGATGTCAGACCACCTCTTGAGCGATCCTTGGCCAATAAAAGCTGCTTTGGATTCCAGACCTTCTGCCGTCAGTCTGGAGATCTGGCTACGTGAGACTGACAGCACATGGAGTCACCTCATGTTTAAACATATTGAGAGATTATCAAGAGACTTGAATATCAGAGAACCACATTCTATAATAGAAACACTGCCCGATTTTTTTTTTTTTTTTTGTCATCAATGGTGCGAACGCTGGATTTTATTTGCTAATGCTTTAGCCGTCAGGTTTCTGGGCATCCAAAAAACATGGGACACGGCGGCTAATTAAAACATTTATGATGTCTCCACCTGCGCTCATTCGGTGTTATACAGCTCGGTTTTATTTGATTTAATCTAAGCAGTCAGAGATTTCAATTTTTATTTGAAATAACATAATAGTATACTGTGAGAAGTGATTTGTTTATCTTAAACTGGAAGCAGCGTTGAATCCCTGCCAGGCACAGACCCCAGCTGCTCTTTTCATCTCTGATTACCAAACTGCCCGGTAGCTGTTTAGGGACACATTAAAGTTTAGTTCGCCGCGTCTCAGTGATAGCATCGCGTGCTGAGATCTCGGAGACATTTCCAAAAGGAAGGGAAGTCTACGCATGTCCGAGGGTGGCCTTTTTGAGCGGCTGATGATCTCAATTGGTTACAAGGATGCAAAACTGGTGTGAAATCATATTTAAAGCACGACTTTTTAATCTGTTTTAATATAGGTTGTGTCCGAGGCTGCAGGACAAGGAGTCACCATCACAGGAGAGAAAACCTTTAACAACTGGAACTGGCCAAACGCTGTCATATTTGCAGCTACGGTCATTACGACCATCGGTAAGAGTTAAATCCTTCTCTTTCACCGTGAGAATCACTTCATCTGTTTATAGATTGAGGATAAACAGAGGAAGACTGGTTTATCTTAACTAATCACGGAGGGCAGGAAGTTGTTGACTTTATTTATTTTCCCTATGGATCTGCAGATTCTGTTTAGTAATTATTTGGTAAAGGAAATATGTATAAAAGTTCGGTTAAGTAGGTCTTGTGGGCTGATGGCACGCTCAGGTGAAATTCCCGCCATTTTGTCAGAATGTCCAGAGTCTAAACGTTCAGTACTGTTGTTCTCTGATAAGAAGAGGTTACTTGTGAAGAAGATTAGCAGAGAGTTTGATAAGCCAGTGGTGTCAACAGAAACATTAGAGGCCGTTTCTTCAAGAACGAAACACATGTTGGGCTGTTCAAATACAAAATAACTTCCTTTTTTTTTTAAATAGTGATCTTGGAATTATTTCTATCTGACAGATGTTGAGACATAATTTTTGAATTCTCAATAAGGTCAGATAGAATTTGTAGCTTTATATTGCATGTTTTTTTTACTTGTAAGCAGTATGTTGGCTGGATAGACAAATCAGTAGCCCAGTACAGATCAAGAAAAAATGGACACGTTACAACAAATACTTAGCAATCTGCTGATTTATTTATTTATTTATTTATTTATTCATTCATTCATTCATTCATTCATTCATTCATTCATTCATTCATTCATTTATATTTGTCAGGGTTACCAAACCGAAGTGTACCTCAGTATGCTGTGTGAATATATATATATATATATATACACACACACACACACACACACACACACACACACACATATTCTAGTCTGCTTCCTTTCTGTTTTAATGCACTTAAAGAGCTAACTAGCTCACCATACTTTATTTCATTAAAGTAGCTACCACTTTATAGCTTTGTCCATTTCCAGTATCGCCAAAGCATGCAGCTGGTATAAATCTCTGATATATTCGTAGGCATGTGAATAACACAAGCTTACTTGAGCCACCTTATTATACCAAGGTCTTAACATAAATTCATGGAAACTGTCTGTTTTTATTCCACTAGGTTATGGCAATATTGCCCCCAAAACCTCACCAGGGAGAGTGTTTTGCATTTTCTATGGACTGTTTGGTGTGCCACTTTGTCTGACTTGGATCAGCGAACTTGGCAAGTTTTTTGGTGGAAGAGCAAAACACCTCGGACAATATCTAACCAAGCGAGGCTTTTCATTGGTAAGCTCCAACGTACATTCAGTTTTCCCATCGATGCAAAGCCTTTAACGTTCAGTGTCAATTTGTCCATGATGCATATATTAATATTCTGCTCCAATGTCTCTCTCTCTCTATCCTATCAGAGGAAGGCACAGTTCACCTGCACAGCTGTCTTCCTGATATGGGGAGTACTGATTCATTTAGTTATTCCCCCATTCGTTTTCATGTCTCAGGAAGGATGGACCTACGTAGAGGGCTTGTACTTTTCCTTCGTCACTTTGACAACTATCGGATTCGGTGATCTTGTAGCTGGTGAGTGTTCTGTTTGATTTGTTGATTGACGGACGGATAACTTGCACCATAGAACGGAAAATAAAACGATACCGTTTGCAAAGATATCGGCTTATTCTGGGAATGAAGGCATACTTCTGTTATTGTTGCTGTATACATATGATAATGAGTGGAATTGCTGCAATCAGTGTGTGATAACAAAGGTTCAATTTTACTCTATCACCTTTCCCAAGCCAAACATCTCAAACAAGTATTTGTTCATGCCCCAAACCTTAGGCTTATCTGTTGTTTCTGCTAATGCTGCTCTGTAGGTGTTTTTTTTTTTTTTTTTTAATTTCTGCCCCACTTCTGTGTTTTCTAGGTGTTGACCCCAATGCTAACTACCCCACTCTGTATCGCTACTTTGTTGAGGTGTGGATATACCTGGGTTTGGCATGGCTCTCGCTCTTCTTTAACTGGAAAGTGAGAATGGTCATCGAGGCCCACAAAGCTCTGAAGAAGCGACGAAAAAGGCGCCAGCTCTCACTGGACGAGTTCCAGACCTACAAAGAGACCCACAAGGCCTTGCAGTTACCGACTGGCGGTAATGACGTCAACATCTTCAGCTTCCTGTCCAAGAGAAAGGTGGGCTACAACGACCTCATCAAACAGATCGGTACCAAAAACGAAGATGATCAGCATTCCGGTACCATTAGCTCTAAAAAAAGGCAGAGCGAATTCATCCGCTCCAAGAGCTGCAACGATGCAGTCTCTGTTAACGGAAATACAATCCTCAACCTAGAACAATCGCCTCGCCAGAAACGCCGCTACAGCTTCAGCGACCGTGTGACGGTGGTATTCTCCAAGTCCAAAAGCTACCTGCTTGGCACAGAAGAGGGACCACTCCTAAATGAGATGCAGGTCGAGGGCGAGCTGGACGTAGACATGGAGAAAATGTACGAGAATCAGTTGGATAAAGAGGCAGGAGTAGAACACAGGAACCTCGTGCCTGGGGGCTGTGGTCCTGGCCGCCACATGTGGGACTCCAATGAGTATCAGCCAGTTATTTTTCAAAATGCCAACATCACCTTTATCGATGAAGAGAACCTGCTGAACAACAGCCTGGAGGACGAAGACGTCAAAGTCAAGCTCTCGACCTCGGATGAAAATGGCGAGTCTGAGACCGATTCCAAGGAGGACGAGTGTTTCGAATCGGAGGAATCCGTATTCACGGACAGATCTGATCAGTCTAATTCCTACGAGCAGCTGGTAGAGGAGTATTCTAAGGAAAACAACACTGATGCCTGAAGCACTGAATCATCAGTGTGGTGTTTTTTTTCTTTGGTTTTTTTTTTACATAAAGACATTTCTGTGTCCAAGTTGATCAAAGAAACAAATTTTGTAATCCATTTCACAGTGTAGCTTTTGATGGAGTCTGTGAAATGCATCTCATTCAGTATTACACTGAGTAGACCAGTGTTAAAGAACAAACAGTTATCTTTCTCTACAACACCCCTCATTGGGGCTTGACCTAAACGATCATTTCATTCGCTCTGACTGACAGATTTTTTTTTTTGGAAGTTTGAAACCACGACTGCTTAATAGTTCATCACTTCCTTTATGGTTTTATTTCTAGTTTTTCCCTAATAGTGTACTAATTTATTAAATTATGTGGGGGGAAAATTAGCATAAGTATAATGACAAGCAGAATCAGTTGTAAACTGGTTCACAGGACACAGACCGTAAAGTGATTCCTTTAAGAATTGCTGCCGGATCTCACTTTTATTCACCATATTGGTGGTTTTATATCGACATAATGAAGGACAAGCACATTTCACCTGCATTATGTTTTGAACCATTTTTATAGGTTTTGGCTTTATCACCTAATTTCCACTAATTACCAGTCTCCATTATCGTGAAGTCTGAGAGCCAAGCCCGCTCGCGCTTCCTCTGAGGCGTGTTCATCTTTGTGTCTTTTATGGTCCCTGGCATTTACAACATTCCAGTTAATTCACGACTCAACGTGTGAATGCAGTCAGTCGGTTGCGACTCCTTGTCTGTGGATAACTTATTGCACTAGTCTGATTCAGTCTCTGCTGTAGGTTGGGTTTATTCTGGGTTACTGTTCAAATTCAAGCTTGAATCTCTGCCATGCACTGTATCCAACTGTTCTTCAAACATGAATTCTCCTTCTTCTTCTCCTCCTAGTTAGCTGGATTGGATTGTTGCTGATTCCACGATTCTTCTTCTTCTCCTATTCCTTCTTCTCCTTTATTGTTTTTCTCATTCTTATTGTGCTTCTTCTCCTTCTCTTTCTCCTCCTCCTTCTTCTTCTGATTTTGATTCTGATTCTTCTTCTTTTTCCGATTCTTCTTATGGTGCTTCTGCTTTCTCTTCTTCCCCGTCTTCTCCTTCTCCTCTTGAGCTAGCTGGATTGGATTGTTGCTAATTTCACAACGGCCCCTGACTCTTCTGTAGTCAGACCAGTTTGTAAACTCAAACCCTCTCAGTCATATTTAGCATAAACACCATTAAATACTACATTATGACATTTGTGCTCGTTATTATATGGTTTGTGCATGGCAAATACTTTCTTTTTATTTGTTCTTGTACTGTACGCATTTCTTCAGCCAATCTTTCACTTGGCAATCCTGACATATCATTTTAATTATCCCAGACATGTGTTCGAAGAACTGAAGAGTCACTAAGAGTAATCCAGAATCTACAACGTTTCCTTTCTTAAATTTGCAAAGAATGGAACTAAAGCCAAGTCATTTTTTTTTTCCCAGCAAAGGTTGTGTGCAGTTTGTTGGCTTATTTTAAATTAGTGTGTGTTATTATTGGGTAGCGTGAATATTTATATGCTTAGTCTGAAACAAGGACATACCACTGTCTTTGAGTAGGCGCTCAAAGTGCAACAGTAGTGCGAAACTATTTTCCCTAAACCTCAAAAAACGTAATTACTGTTTATTATTGATTAATATTCCATTGAAGCTTATAAATGTGTTTTATTAAGCCTGATCATGTAGAGGTATAACATCTGCTTCTCTTGCTCATCTGCACTTGCATTGAGATGAATCGAATGATTTTTGCGTTGGTTCACTGCCTCACTGTTTTAATCTGTTAGAAAAGCACTTGCTGCCTGGATAATAATTGATGTCAGTATGCCAAAATAGTCAGTATTCTGTGGATGTTTTTTTGTGCACAGCAATCCTCAGGTAAACTGCAGTGAACTTACAGGATCACATGTCCACTTCGGCTTGTTCGGATTAATTATCAGTGATTTTAGCGTTTTTGTTTTTAGTTTTCTCCGACACCGTTCTCAGACGTATTAGCGAAGCGGAATTGTTCCAGGAAGTTCCCTCAAACATCCTGAACAAAAATAGAACCTCTTTAAGTTCTCATCCAGTTATTTGGTCAAGACACAGTCTCGCACGAGAGTGCGGTGTATTTTGTATGTAAACACTGGGGAACTGCTCGAATGTAGCCACCATTTTATTCAGCCCATAACCTTGAAGCCTTGTAATCTCTGTTTACTTTTCCTGCACTCAAAGTGACACAAGTGGCCATAAACTTTACGCAGGTGACCGAGGTTAAAACATGACCGTTAAAGCGAGTCGTCCTGATGCCAGACAGGAATGTTGGACATTAGTTTCTGGCCATTGTGTTGTTTTCAGATTGAGTGCTACTGTAAATGGATATTCGTTTGTCTGTTTGTAACCAATCCAAGACGTTTTATCCAGCGTGTCCATCGGTGCCTTATCGGCTTCTCTGTTTGAAGCTTTGTGTTCAAACCACATCAGCAAGATGATAAATCGACTAAATATTTGCCTAGAACATTTCTGTCTTGTAATTCTCTAGGATCAGGTACTGTAGAAGGTTTCCTTATGTTTCACACTACAAACCCTGACTGAATGCAGACAAAAAAAAAGAGGTTTCTGAGTCTGCGGTCTTCTTTGGCTTCTGAAGGATTTAAAGACATTAAAAATCAAGTGGATTCGATCGTATTTATCATTTCATTGGCCTGTTTTATGCACACTCCAGCATGTTGTAAAAAGACTTGTTTTACTGTGAATTTTTTTTTTTTTTGCTCTTTTTTTAAATAAAGATTTGAGACTATTGCCAGTTGTGAATGTGTGATTGAATGAAATAATTTATTTCAAGTTCAGTTAGAGTGCGGATAAATATTCGGAGAGTGGGAAGCGTTTAAATGCGACGTGCTTATTTAAGAGCTTGGACACATTTGTCTTACATTTTACACAGTAAGTCATCTTGTATGGATTTCTTCTGCATTATGTCGTGCAAAAGGCTATATAAAAACCTGCTTGGTTTGAAATGATTGATGTTTTCTGTAATCTGTCAGTTTTCTACAGGTTCAGTCCTCTTCTCACGTACAGTCCGCAGCTGGAAGACAACTGTCGTACATTTGCACACTTAAATGTTTACTTTTCTGACACATTCCAGAGATTAGAGTCTACATACCATCGGTACAGCTGGAAGCCGATAGACAAACTGAACGCATTGTCCAGCTGTGGTCAAGTGAGAAATCCACATCCACTTCAGCCTGAACACTACATACACACGGCTGAGCCCTTGAGTCCCGGTTACATAATCTGACAAAATAGGGCTGGGTTTATGTTTAAAGCCGAAACTGAACCGCTGACGCTCGGTTACGGTGAAGCGAATCAGGTTTCAAAAGGAAAGAAGGCAAAGGTGGCACTTGTACAATTTAAACACTGAATGGAGGATTAAAAAACATGGTGAATACTGTAAAGCACTTAAATGACCAAAATAACTATAATGGACAGTAAAAGAGTCCAGTGAGAGTGGATTGGAGTGAAATGCTGCATTTTTTCTTTCAGTCAAATCGCCCTGCTTTTGTTTTCAGTCTTGAATCTATATTGGAAACAAAAAAGTAATTTGTTTACAACAGAATGATTTTTTTTTTCACCATTTTCTCTCTCTCTCTCTCTCTCTCTCTCTCTCTCTCTCTCTCTCTCTTTCTCTTTCTCTTTCTAGCTTACCAATGCAGTGAAAAAAAATTTAATTCACGGATGATGCAAAGCTGAAGCATGAATTAAATAAGTGCTGACAATGACACAAGACTGAAACTGCTGTCTC
>JAOTRN010000002.1:16866984-16878744 GCA_028566695.1 Bagroides melapterus | reverse complement strand
TTTGAACTACATGGGTTTAGATAACAAATATGCCCATTTGGATCCCATAATAATAATAATAATAATAATAATAATAAAAACAGAACTTGCATTAACTGTCTATTTTCATGTACTCTTAGCATGTGATGCGCTGACCATGGCACTTCCACGTGTGATTACCAAAGTCTGATCAGAGGTCAGCTATTAAAGAGCGCATACACAAACGTTATACTGACAGAACACATTCACTACCCTCAATCCAAAACGGGACCTCATTTACAAAATACCAATAGTTATCATAGATGTAATCACAAGAACAATAATTTCATCTATACAAACTACAATCACTTTTGTAGTTACCACATTTCTGGGAAAATCAAATAAAAAAAACCCAAAGCAAAAAAAACATCATGGTCTATATACAACAGTGTCTTGGGGTTGAATGTGGAAGTAAGGTAAAGCAAGTCCTAAATACAAATTTCCATTGTTAGATATAGCAACTGATGTAACACCAAGGAGGTAAACAAATATTTGTAGTCCAAGATGAGCTTGTGTGTGTGTGTGTGTGTGTTTGTTGGTTTTGTTTTTTAATAATTAATACAATACTGCCGCCTCGCGGTGAAGCATGTTATTTGCACGATAGATAGGGGAAATAAATCACATCTCTCTTGCCTTAGGTTGGCAACTTGCATCATAATATTGCACAATTAATTTTCCACATGTGGATATAACAAAAATGGGTAAAAGCAAGTTTATTTTCTCATAGCAAATATCAAACAGAAGCTACTATCTACAGTATTCTCAGATCTTAAATAATTCTGCTTTTAAAAACAAATCCACAGATACAGATTATGTACACTTAGAAAAATTCCAAAAGTTTATAAAGAGAGTGGGGAAAAAAGATTATCATAAATCTTCTGAACCAAAAGTCAGACATTTGGTTATTAAAATAAAAATGAAATAAGCAAAAGACAAACATTCAAATGACAATATTAAATATCTGTATTAAAATCATTTTCTAAAATCCTCGAACGAAAGAGTTGGACACAGAAGCTGTTCATATTGATTTATTTCATATATTCATATATAAAGCAACTTTGATTTTAAATATAAATATGAAAGTGCGTCATCCGCATGATTGGTGTGATACAGTTTTAAAGCCGTTCCACCTTTTGTCATGACTTGCCGAGATGAAAGAGTACTTCACAGATGATGGCCACCACACTTACATTAAGTACAGAGGAGATGGCAATATCCAACAGTCTGCTTTCATACAGCACAAACTCAGGCCTGTTCTCTTCCACCTTAGCCAGTTCTAGCAGCGCTTTGGCAGCTCGACACATCATGCTCACACTGGGTTGCTCCATGGGAGGATGACCCATGTGCAGCAGACTGTGTGGATTTTGGTGATACTGAGTCATGGCAATTCCATCCTCTAGGAAGCCTACAAGGTTGGCAACACCGTTTCTCTGAATAGCGATGCAACGTGCAGCTGAAGAATCCCCTCTAGCCAGATTGGACAGCACAGCCACTGCCATCTCACGGTAAACTTGGAGTTTGCGCTCTCCCACCTGCCGTACTAATGTGGCAAAGAACTTCTCCTGACGACTAAAGGGTGGTGTGGCCAGGATCAAGTCTACGTTGCCGTCCTGAACGCTGAGTTTGCACAAACTTTCTAACACCAAGCTTCTAGGGCTGAGCTGGGAATGTGGCCCTGCTGAAGGAAACGGGTCCTGGGACTCAGCTGAAGGACACACCATCCAGTGGAGCAAGCCGTCAAGGACGGGAAGGCATATACTCTCCGGGTATATCGACAGGTCTAGCTGCCCGGCAATGTTGGCCAACGTGACCAAAGTGTTCTCCCTCAGGGCAGCCAGACAGTCCCACCACAACTCGTCCCTGCTGCAGGGCTTAATTTCTTCCTCCTTGTGATGCTCTTCTTTGTCGTAGCTAGGGACGATTCTCTTCCTCTCTGGGTGCTCATGGTGCAACAGCAGCAATCGGCCAAGGATCAGAATAAGGCCTGGATGCTTGGACATCTCAGTATCATTTCCAGGGATAAATGATAGGCTGCGAATGATATTAGAGATACATATGCAACGTTTGGACAAAGAGTCCTGCCAGTTGGACTTAGTGCACAGTGGAGGTTCATCTGGACAGTGAGGTTCATCCTCCAGTAGAGTGATCCCTTTTTGATTCTCAAAAAGGCGCAATGAATAGGAACTGCTCTGCGAGGTTGACGAGTTTTCTTCCTCAGGGAGAACTCTTAATCTTGGGGACAGCACATCATCTATTGTTGCAACTTGGTTGTTATGCACCTCCTCTGATCTTTTAGCACAACAGTGTTGTTTGCTCTCAACACTATTATTGGTGCACCCTTCACGACTCTCAAAATGGGTTAAGATGTAGCTTGTGGAATCCCCTCCACCTGCTTTCCAGTGAAGTATTCCACTGTCGAAGGTCTGCACATGGCCAAGCTCATCAGAAATATCCTTGATGAAGTCATCTTTTTGAACAATCTTGACAGGCAGTTTATCATACTTGCTGGCCTGTTTGGGTCTCGGTTCGGGCACTGTTGACGAAGGACCCTCAAGAGGCTCTGTAATATCCTCAGTTTTCTCTTCATCTTTCTCATCTTTCTCATTTTTTGATGTCTCGTTCTTGTTCTGACCTTCCTGATTTAACTCTGGGTCTGTTTCAGAAAACCCAGATGGGGGATCCATGGAGTTTGTCTCTGGTTCTTGACTGCACTCTGGCTCACAGGGATTTTCTGATTTGAGCGAGTCCTGCTCACTTTCATCCTCAACTGGACCAAGCAGAGTCTTCTGGCCGAGAGTCCCCACTTCATATTCCTCCAAGATGCCAAAGATCTTGATCAAACATCTTCTTAAATACTCAACAATCAGCTCTAGGAATCCAGGCAACTAGAATTAAAGGACAAAAGGAGATATATTCACAAGCCAAAAAAACGAATAATCGAATGATCTTATGACATGACGCAAAGCTTTATTAATCAGTCTCAGTACCTGAGCCAGATTGAATGATGCTACAGTGCTGTCATCATAAAGGAGGATGTTGATTGTATCCAGAGCCCATGTGCTTTCAGCCAGAAGTCCTGACTTGAGTGACATCATCACTCGCCAGGCTTCTGGGGTTCCTTTAAAAGAAATCAGTAAGGTAACAATTGTTGTGAAACGTGTATCCCATATGTTTTCTATATGATTAATGCATATTTTGATGGTAATGTTGTTATGGTGCACTTTCTTACCAGTGTCTTTTGAGGTCATTTTGCGTCGAGGTTTCAAGAGTGGTTGGGTCCCTTCCACACACCCCATTGGATAGTCTCTCCTCATGTTGAGTGGCATTTGACCCGGGACTCCACTCCCCGAGCCACTTGGAACCGGCATTCCTGGCTTGTGCATCTTCATAGACTGCATAAAGGCCATCTTGTTGGGTTGCATGTGCACTTCCATAGAGCGCTGAAAAGACCCTGGGCTTGGTTCACAGGAGATGTGGTTAGAGGTCTGGTAGGAAGATGGAGGCCGCGAATTCAGAAGAGCCATGGAGTTAGAGTGACCGGACATGTATGGAGTTTGGCGCTGGTGCCCGGGCCACTGATTGTCTGCTCGGACTCCATCCATGTCATCTATGCGTCCCATCCCTGGGTATGGAGAGCTCTGAGTAGGAGCCCCGTGTCTGTTAGAGTAAGAATAAGCCATGTCTGTCCTTGAAGGCCACATGTGTGTTGGGCCATCTCCTGTGGGCACTGAATGTCCAGCACCCATCATGCTGTGCTGGACTGGATGATGCTGAGGCCCTTGGCTCGCGTTCTGGAGCCGTTCCCGGCTATACGCATAAGGAAAGGGAGTTTGCATGGGTCGGCGCTCCGGATAATTTCCTCCATACTGACTGTACACATCTGTCTGTGGGCCTCCGTACTGCATCCCATAAACTTCTCCTTCGTGCCTCTTAGCAGGGGGGCTATACATTCCATCCAGGGGTCGCTTGTAGCCCTGTAAGAATTTTATTTTGAATTATCCTTCAAAATAAAATAGACCTTTTCAGTAATCAGTTATATGACATATATTACATTCAGTACACTTTCACTAGAAGCTGAAAATACCAGCACTAACCTTATATTTCCATTTGAAAGGAATATACCTTTCTAGTTGGTGTGAGATAGCTGGCTATGCAAGATTTTAATGAAATATTGTAAAGCACATGGCTATACATCGGATTAATCGTAGCTGTGTGCTTTATGGAAGACTGTTTGAACGTGCCCTGTCTAAGACACTCACCTGTTGAGGATACATCCCTGGAGGGTGGACGCCATATGGCATACCAGGATACTGCTGTCCATAGCTGTCATGTCTGGGCAGGAGAAGTGGTAGAACAGATTAAAGACTTTAATACTGAATATGCAGCACTGTTAAGCAATCTGTAAGTACACTCTATAGCCAAAGGTTTGTGTAGACCTGACCAACATGCTTATATGTCTTTTAAGAGCCATATAAGGATGCTGAACACACATGTTTCTGAGTCTAAAACTCAGCTCCACTAAAGGAAAATCGTAAGGCTACAGCATACAATGACATCCTATACAACTGTGTGTGTCCAACATTGTGGCCATATAAGGAAGGTTCACATAATGTACTTCCTGAGCCAACTAAGGAAGCATGGTCTGCCACAGGAGCTGCTATACTGACACAATTCTATACTGCATTCATTGAGTCTGTCCTGTGCACATCCATCACTGTGTGGTTTGGAGCAGCCACAAAACAGGACAGGAACAGACTGCAGAAAACAAGAAGAACAGCTGAAAGAATCATTGGGGCTCCCCTGCCCCATCTCAATGACTTGTACTCTACAAGAACCAGGAAACGGGCAGGAAAAATCTCTTCAGACCCCTCACACCCAGGACACGACCTCTTTCAACTTCTCCCTTCTGGTAGGTGCTACAGAACTCTATATACCAAAACTGCCAGGAACAGGAACTGTTTCTTTCCACAGACAATCACCCTCATAAACAGAAGAAGTGACCTATAAGCAATCTGCTGTAAAAGCACCAGCATTCTTTTTCACAAAACTCGTTCACCCGCACGGACATTACTGCTATTTGCTATTGCTCCTTGCACTAATCAGCAACCTATTGCACATTACTGTCCTTGCTACTTTGCACTTCTTATAGTGTCATATATGTGACTTACCTTACACACCAACTTTACGTACACTTTATGTACAACTGATGCACAGTTTATGTACAATCTTTGTACATTTGACTCTATGTACACTTTATGTACACTATATACACAATGGAATCATACTCAGGTTCCCCCCGGCCTTATTTAATATGTAAAGAATGATTGTACTTAATGTGTATATTGTCTGTCTCCAACAATTTTTAAGTTAATTTTTTATGTCGGTCTGTACATGAGAGTCACATACAGCCAGAATCAAATACCTTGTGTGTGTGTGTGTGTGTGTGAGAGAACATACTTGCCGAATAAAACCAGATTCTGATTCTTATTCTGATAATGGTGCATACTCAGATCTCTGCGATAGTATATACATATGATCGTAGCTGAATAATCACATGAAAATACAAAACGCAAGATATTTACCTTTGTTGATTATGATATCTGTTAGGAGAGTACATGCTAGCATCACTGTTAGCATGGCTCATGTTGCCTTGATTCCCATGGGGACCCATACTCCCATCCAATCCCATTAAATGGTCTGATCTGGAGGCAAAAAGACGAATATATACTTCATATACAGTAGCGTAAACCTTTTTTTTAATTAATAATAATAACTTAGCATGTTTCAAAACAAGCCCTATCACCAGAGGATGCTTGATAACGATATTTTAACACTGTTCTCAAATCTGATTTTTTAAATTACATTTTTAGTGTAAAAAACTTACTTTAAAATTGATTTATTTCATTTATTTATAAAATGTATTTATTTTGGCAACTAATTGAGGACAAAAGTTCAGTGATGGCATACTAAATACTGTATAAAAACCTCACTTTTCTAGGTATTTAGAAAAGAACTACTTTCACACTAAAATATCACAGTTCCTTAATTATTAGTGTTAATTTTTAACTGGCTCATTTACAGATACAATGCTGTAGTAATGTTTCCTACAGTAGGAAGCAGGAATCTAACAGGAAACAGATGTAGAATGTATGTAGAAAGTAGTTTAAACAGAATATTTACAAGCACAACAGTACATTACAGCACTTTCTATTAGGACAAGATGTTAAGCCTATTTAAAGCTTATTTTACATCAGATAAGGTGCGAGCTCTGCAGTGCCTTCATTTTCCATATGCTTGATTGTTTATGAATGTTTTTTTTTCGGTCCAGAAACATGTCAGAATACAACATTTGTGATATCTTGATAAGTCTAGGCCTATAATCTAAACGCTATTGTATTTGCATGGCAGTAGTACTGCTGCTATTTGCATTGTAGTGTATTGTTCTATCACTGAGATTTGGAGTAAGTGAAAATTACCTAACCATATACAGTGTTTAAACATATTCATAAATAATCTGAATGTCCGTGTGGCTAACTGCACCTTCTATGTACTAGCCTGGCGCTGGAAATAATCACGTCATGCTCTGTAAATGAAAAAGCGTCTCATAGTGGGCCTCGTCGCTCCTGGCAAGAAAAAGCCCTACGCCAATTAACATGGGAGTGTACTGCAAGTGGAGCCACTGCGGTATAGCATACAATTCAAGACCATGTACATTCCAAGATTTTTAATACTTTCTAAGCTGTTAAATTTACAAGATGTAATTTAATCCAAATTAAGACTTAAGGTTTTCAAATTTATGGGCATCCTCGACAATTAATATTGAGTTAATCCTCTTAAGAGTCTCTTCCTGTAATGTCTAACAAGGTTAGATACACACAGAGGGATCTTACACTCCTGAGATTTTTGCCAGTGCATAAAATATTTACAGCCCAAGAAAACAGCCATCAAATAGGCAATAATGAAATTCACTGAGTTCAATTAGGAAAAAAAAAGACAACACAGTTGTACTTTATATGACACGGGTGAGAATAATTTTGCTGCACACATTTTTTTGCGAGGTACTATGACTTAATTCAACACAATTCAATCTGATATAAATAGTGCTTTTAACAATGGAAGTTGTCGCATAACAGCTTTAGAGGAAAAAAATTTGGGATAAAATGATCTAAAATTTTATTTATCCCTAACAAGCAAGCCAGAGGAAACAGTGGCAAAGGAAAACTCCCTCATACAATACGAGGAAGGAACCAGACTCAGAAGAGAACCTTCTATAACCGTACACTATATAGTAACAAGCAGCTAGGCAAAGTTCCTCATCAGTTCTCCATTATTTTTATGAACGGTGTCAATAATTCTGGAGAGTCCTATATGTATTATTGAACCAACATTTTTTTCATTGCATAAAGAAATAGAATAGTTTGGAATGATCCGTGACTTCAGTGCGTGTGTGTATACTGGGACGTGTCCCACCTGCGGTCATATGCCGGTCCATAAGGGTACTGAGTACGCTGAGCCATACCCAGTCCTGTCATGGGACCACTGGAAGGACTCCTGCTGTAGATGTCCTGCAAGCCAGAAGGAGTCATCTGAGCTGGCATGCATGGATCTCCACCTACTGCTGAGGAAAGGGACTAGTTAGTTAGTGAGTGTCCACAAGGTGGCGGCATGTTCCTACAATCACTTCTACCGGCTAGATGTTGAACAGGTGGAGAAAAGATCAGATGAAAGGAGGAAGGAGAAAGAGAATAATGGAAGGTAAGAAGGGTGAAGGATAAATAAAGATAAATGGCTCGGTTATTTTTCGAGGTATGATGCAGGGTAATTGTTCTAACAAGAGCTGCTCATAAAAACAGACCTCAATTCAACACTGACCTTTCCTCATTCCAGCAAAATGGTCCTTATTTTCATACTGCATCCTCATCATGGAGTCCATGGGGTTCATGGCTGATTGATAAGAACTACCAGAACTCAGAATGTTCCTTTTATGGAACGCAGGATCACTGCTGTCTGAGAACGGGTCTTGGATACTGACTGAATTATTGCTGTTAAACAAAGGCACAAAAGAAAGAAATTTAAATAGGAATTCAAATAGAAACGTGTACATACACATTTATACAGATGTAGGGACGGATATACACGGTCCACGTGAATATGATAAAGGAAGTCAGAATTTATTGAATATAAATACAGAACATCGGATGTTGCACCCGCTTGCGTTTGCCTTTACAGTCATGTATGATACAAATGCTACTTTTTATTCATCAGTAACATGCATATATTATCCAGGGTGGCCTTAGGAAAAATAAATCCATGCTAATAGATGTTCACTCGAGTGCAAACAAAGAGATTAAATAAGCAGGACTGAGCCAGACCATACTGAAAACAAACAAACAACCCGAATTCAGAAAGTGTGTATGAGCTAGCAACATGACAGTTATAAGTATATTCTAGAGTAAACAAGTGAAGGAGGTGAGGAGATGATAGAAAGTGGAGGTGTTCTATAGGTGCTGGTTTTTACCTGTTGCCTGGGATACTGATGTGGCCCTGCGGCGTGGTGGCTGGCGTGGGCGGTTTTAGCTCACCGGGCATCTCAGGCATGGAGCTGCTGCCAGTCGACTGAGGGGTTTGAGGACCCTGTAGAGAGCCTGAGGTGGCTGAGATGGGAGAGACAGCAGCAAGAAAGAAAATAAGATGCAGAACGGCAAGAAACAGGAGAAATATGTGGTTAAAATGTTTTTTTTT
This sequence comes from Bagroides melapterus, assembly GCA_028566695.1. Taxonomy (NCBI): domain Eukaryota; kingdom Metazoa; phylum Chordata; class Actinopteri; order Siluriformes; family Bagridae; genus Bagroides; species Bagroides melapterus. Next base: position 16,869,984 of record JAOTRN010000002.1, on the reverse strand, counting down.
TTTTTTGGAATTCTGATTGGTTAGGAGCTCAGACCATAGATCAGGCTGTAAGAAAAATCCCAGGTTTCTATTAATGAACTAACCGGACTGTACCGGATTTGTGCAAAACTTGTGCAAAGACTGCAATCGTTGGCAGTTTGCTGGTATTACAGGAGTAAGAAGGCACTTCTTAACATTTTAATAACTTAACGATGAGTAAAATTACTGTTACTAAATAAAAGAGAGTATTTATTGTATTGAAAAGTTATAGTAAATATGTTTTGTGTTGAATCACATCACACCATCCTGTCGTTCATCATTTTCATATCACAGCATGACCTGGTGTGTTTTCTTCCTTAAACATTCACCTTTATTCCTTTTTCTTGCACTACAATTTAATTCAGTTCAATAGCACTTTTAACAATGGAAACATTGTAAGCAACTTTACAGGAAATGAACATAATAAATATATACATACAAATAAAAAACAAGATTTATTATACTAGGAAATATGAAAATTCAAGATTAATAGGCATCTGTTTAAGTGTGTTTGTATTTATCCCCATCAAGAAAGCCTGAGGTGAGTGTGCAAGGAAAAACGCCTTTAGATGGAAAAGGAAGAACTCTGGAGAGGAACCAGACTCAAAAGGAATCCTCATCCTCATTGGGTGTTAATTAAAAATCTACAGTCCGACAATTAAAAATATACAGTCCATACTTCTATTTAAAATATTAAAATTAATATAAAAAGACAACAAAGGAATGAAAAAAGGCAAAGTACAAAAATTTACACCTATGGTAGTAAATAATATGGGTAATAATAATAATAATAATAATAATAATAATAATAATAATAATAGATCTTGTGTATAATTTTGTTCTGAGTTCCAAAATGAAGCAAAAACAAATGAGACGGAAACAAAGCAAACAATAACAAGATAAAATATTCACCAATTTGTTTAAAATATAATTTGTATAATATTAAACAATAATATTATTATGAATATTTTCTTGTACTATGTTTATGTTCTGTAAAGCTGCTTTGAGACAATGTCCGTTGTTAAAAGCGCTATACAAATAAAGTTAAATTGAACTGAAAAAAAAAAAAAAACACAATTGGGTTACGAACTATATAAAATAGCCCAGTGTTATAAGAATCATAAAAAAAAATCTCTGAAGTCTGAAGATAATCCAGAAGTTTATCCTGTCTGGGTGGAATGCTGTATCTTATCTCAGGCTTTTTTTCTTCTTTTTTTTTTCCCTGCTCAGTATGAACCTGGGTTAAATCAAGCACATGACGGTCTTTCTGCTATACTGCTGCTATCTGTCTTCTCAGAATGTTTACATTTATTTCTATGCTCACTCGGTTTATATATGTCTATTTATTACAAGTACAAATCTGTTTCTATATTGCACGAACTGCTGATATTCTCATACAAACGTTCTGTCGACAATGTAAACGCTTGATAAGGGAGAAGAGAAATGGGATTTCGATTCCTCTGTATGTCTGAACATATGGAGGGATTGACAATAAAATACTTGACCCTTGAACCTTTAACCTTGTATGAAACAACGATGAATAGATCTCCTATATCGGAGCACTTAAATATGCATTAAACATGGGTCAATAGGGTAAAGTGACAATGTGGCTGATTTGTGCTATATATTCTTCTGAAGAACAAAAAAATAAAAAATAAATAAAAAATCAAGCAAGAAGCAAGAGAGCTTTCATTGTGGGAATAGTTTGCCTGAGTGTGTGAAGCCTGGACTGTTTTTGTCAGCCTCTCGAAAATCTCTCTCCTTTTTTTTTTACTCTCCAATTTTGTCGTAGTAAACTCAGCGAGGAGTTGCTTCGGAGGACACACAGTCAGTAGGGAAAGAAAAAAATAAAAAAACAGCTTCTGTGCTAGACAGGTGTGTAAAAATGTAACGCCACATCCAAGTTCCGAAGCACATTTCCTACGAGACTAAGTCCTCTCGGTGAAGATCCAGGATTTATTCAGATGAGTGACAGGTCCTACACTTTTACAATATAAAAATAGACTGAAAAAAAAGCTAATGTCTGGGCTGTTCTATCTAGTTCCAAATAGAGCGCATTTATAGTCACGGATGCTGCAGCGGTGTTGATGGTGGAGCTGACTACATGGGTCCCCTTGGTAGAAGAAACTGCTGAAGGGATTAAAAGATTTAGCACTTTCAAGATACGCTGCAAAGAGATGAAATACAATGCAGGGCGTGTGTTATGAGATATAACGCAACGCTACATTTATAGACTTCATCGGATTGATATTAGAAGAAGGTACGTGTAGGTAAGTGAACAATGTAAAGCGGGTGAAACGTGAGAAGAAATTAGAGCAGAAACGTTTTCAAGTTAAAGGCCGGTTAAGTGCCACATCTCTACAGACGTGACTCACGTACCCGGCAACCCCCTGCACTTCCTCGTTCCCAGTCACCTGATTGTGTTCACCTGAGTTGGATGATTATAGACTGTTTAGCACTATTTAAAAGCACCTTTTTTCTCTAGTGTCTGTCATGTTATCAAACCTGCCTTGATTATCACTTGTCTTCTGTATTTTAATGCGTTTTGACAAAGCCTGTTTGTACTTTGACCCCTACAGTATCTCTTTGACCCTGTTTGCTGGAACTGTTCCTATTGGTGTGCGCCGTTCCGAATAAATTGACCTTCACTTGTCACTTGCATCCACTCTACTGAGTTTGTGTTCCTCACACTAAGCAATAGATGCAGCAAAAGTGCAGTGAAATGCAGAGAGAACTATGGTGGTCATCACTATGATATTAATGATCTATTCTCTATAATTTGGTGTAATATTGATGTATTTTGTACTCTTCTCCTTCTAATTTTGGCTGTTCCCGTTAGAGGTCTCCACAGCGAATCATCATTTTCCACCTAACTCTATCCTCGATATCCTCAACTCTCGCACCAGTGAACTTCATGTCCTCTTTTAACACATCCATACAGTACTGTGCAAAAGTCTTAGGCACCATATTATCTGTAGTACA
>JAOTRN010000002.1:16822403-16835263 GCA_028566695.1 Bagroides melapterus | reverse complement strand
ATTTTATTACTAATATAATGCTATTCACCAGCTTTCCATTTTTTTTAGTGACTTTTAGGTTTTTGAGTCTAGAAGTATTGCTGTTATCCATTATGCCCAATAATAACAGCCCAGTAACAACTGTTTCATCCCAAACAGTTTGTGTACAGATACTCTACCATCTTTTAACGCACTACCCTTTCAGACACCGAGCCACCAGGCAGCATAAACAGACATGCTACACGAATGAAATGACTGAAGCTACTGCCAATTTCATTCCCACTAAAAGGCTACTGCATCTCTATAAATACTCAAATTTGTTGAGAAGCTCCAAACAATACTCGTCCTCGATCCGGCATTCCCTCTAACCCCGTACACACACCTGTCAGAAGCTCTCCATTGAGCTTGAGGAAGAAAAGAGAAAAGCTCAGCGTTAGTGGTCATCTAAAAAGACGATTACGACGAGACGTACGGAGCGGACATATACGCTTGCGGCATATCATTTTTCTGTGCGTGTGTGTGGACGTCTGAGAGACAAAAGAGAGACAGGAGTGACAGCCCGTCTGATTGCGCCCAGCAGTAGTCATCATGTCATGCCACTTCTTATTGGCAGAGAAGCTTTCTCTTAATGGTTTTCTTAGCATTTACACACAGGCTGCAGCACAGACTCATATCTCCCATTAATCACCGGAGTGTCAACACAAACTTCTCCTCCAAATGCCAAATGGCCTGTGATGTATTGACCAGAGCCCTCAACAAAGGCGCCTGTTAACAATGCTTGGCCAGCACTTAATTTGTCATTATTACCACGCTAGAAAGATGATGGCTCTCCTTTCACATCTGTAAAAAGCATTATGATAATGGTGCCATGCACGTTCAAAACACTGACCACAATGACTTTATCTGACAGAGTTATGAATAGCTTTACAGTGTGAAAAATTAATGGGTAAAAAAATGTCACAACGATCATTACGGGTTCTTTATGAGTTGCTACTGTAGGGGCAGATGGTATACACGTAGCAAGGAGGCTAAGCAAGAGCCTGAATTTCCAAACATTAGTTAAACTGCGAAAATATTTGAATTAATAAAACATGTAATTTGAACACCAAGGCAGTTCCTCCGCCCAATCACAGTGGAGCTAACATTTATATAAAAGCTGAGCAGCGTGGATCCCGAAAATAAAGACAAGCTAAAGACAAACTAACTACATAGGTTTTCCATAATTATAATTTTCTTTTATACCATATAATGTTTATTCAATCACTTTAATTAATTTAGTCTATAGTCTGTGTAAAATCATCTTTCGATTCAAATAGTAAAAATAGTACTGAAATGTTTTAACAAAAAACCCCAAAACTTTCTACTAAATATCATTTTGTTCCGTTATACTATAAAATATTGAGCAAGAAACAGAATTGTATTTAAAATTAAGTGCGGTTCAAACATCAAGCTCCGGAAAGTAAAAATTCTTAAGACTTTCAAGTATCTGCATAAACTCTGTACAAGATGTACTCATGTACCAACATCCTGTATAAATCCATCTAAGTTTTTACTTTCTTAATGTTGCTCTAAACTCTTCAATTCAATTCGATTCAATTTAATCGTATAGCGCTTTTAATAATTGATATTAATTGTAATAATTGTTTCGGCAGCCTTACGGCTTTACAGAAGCATAGAAATAGAATAAAAGTTGTAAAGCTTAAAATTAAATGACTATTTATCTCTAACATGAGCAAGCCTGCAGTGAGAGTGGTGAGGAAAAACTTCCTGAGATGATATGAGGAAGAAACTTTGAGATGAACCAGCTTTAGAAGGGAACCTCATCCTCATTTGAGTGACACTGGACAGGAAATAATATAAATATAAATAAAGTCCTTTCTACAATGGTTTATCCTGACTTCTGGGAGGATTGTCTTTCAGTATTACTGACATGCACTTGTACAAGTCTTACCTCCCCTGTGCAGAGTTGCCTGTTGGGTGCACTGTCGCCATTGGACCATCCATAGCCTTACGATTCACATTTCCTGCAGGAGGCCCCATTCCTGGACCAGCGGACTGTGGCATGCTGGGAGAAGTAGGCGCCAGACTGTTCCCACCACTCAGGTAAACGCGATTGCCAGGGGGTCCTGGGGTACGGCCCATGGACATGGGTTGCCCCGGTCCTTGACCATGCATGGGACTACTGGCATTCATACCCAGGCTGTTGCTCATGCCAGGCCCCAGACTGCCGCAGTTAGCGTTGGTCATTCCTCCATAAGGGTGTCTGGAGTAGTTACCTAAGAACAGGAGGTAGAAGGAATGAAAAAGGGATCACACTACAAGGTGTATAAATACACTATAAACTGGTCGTAGACACACAGCCAATCCAGTCACAATCCAGTCATGTGCTTATTGGAAGATCCCGCTACTGCTCAGGGAAGGCTTGTGCGGAGTGTGGCAGTCGGGATTTGTGTTCATTCAGCGACAAGAGCATTAGTGAGGTCAGGGTAATGTTAGGTGAGGAGGTCTGGGGTTCAGTCACAATTACAGCTGAGGTCACCTCACTGTGAGCACCTCACTTTGGGCACAAGGGCACTGTAATACCAGAGCATGTTGGGTTGCTTAATTCTACAACATACAAATACATTCTAGGTACTGTGTACAATTTTTGTAATATCTTTTAAGATGAGCCACATATGGTCGAGATGATCAGGTGTCCAAATATATAGTGCCTTTTTTTTATAAAGCAAAATACCACAGTCATTAAACATACTAATTAATTAACCTTCAATTACTGTAAAAAGACATTAAAAAACATTATTGTTTCCTAATTATGGTAATACTCCCAGCTGTATAGTTGTTTCAAACATGATAGGAAAATGAAAATGCTGAGCACAGAAACTTTACAGCTATTCAAATCAAATACATCTCTTGTTTTTGTATGTCTAGGAGACATTTTTTAATAATCTGTCATAAAGTTTTGTTCTCTGTCCCATCTTAGAGTGAGTCCACATATGGGCCAAAAGGGGATGTTCTTCTCCAAGAGTGTCCAGCTGTTCTGTAATGTAACCTAAGCTATAAAAAAAAAAAAAAAAAAAAGGAGCAGCAGCTGGCTTTATGTGTCTCAACAGGATTAAACGTTGATCTTTATCAAACTCTGAGGTCTTCCAGGAAAAGGTGTATTTATATTGAGATGCACATCTTGTCTGCATTATCCTAATTGTCACTTCTAAAAAAAATTCACAGTAACAACCATTACATTTTTTATATTTAAATCATTTTGTACACTCTAATGAATTTTCTGAGTAACAACCATTACATTTTTTATATTTAAATAATTTTGTACACTCTAATGAATTTTCAATTTACATAAAAAATGGGGGTTAAGTGGGTGAAGACATCAGCAAACTACTGTAACACTAAATTTACTTGGTACAAGGTTCGATTAATAGCTTGTAGAAGTCAGGCTAATATCTTTTTTTTCCTGTATCTGCTGGTTGAATCTCTTCTACATTTTTACACATTTTAATGGCACTCATCAACATAGCGCTAAGTTTAAAGACATCGTAGATCTCTCACCGTTATGTAGAACTTCACGTGCAAAATATCTTTAAGACCAACTCATGTGTCTACATATCATGTACAAGTCTATACGCTAAGCTCTCCTGCTGCATGTAGTAGTCCCGTATATATCTGTTCATGCCGCAGTGGGCTTTAGCTATAACGTAGCTGTAATTATCATTAGGAGCTCAATGGCTTTCCACACTGAAGATGTGCTGAATGGACAAGAGCATACAGAATGTATATTGCATAGCCTGTTTAATTGCAAGTAAATAATCATAGAGTCCCGGGAGGCACAACTCTAGAAAGGTGTATTCTAGTACAGTTGAACAAACACACAGCATTGTGCTGTCCACAGACTCAAACCTATAACCCAGAAGGAACAGAAATAACACACAGGGGAAAAGGACTATCTTTATCGGTAACTATCACAGCCACAAATGCAGCAGCGAAGGTGAGTCATATTAGGTTAAATGCTAATTTGCACCATACGCTCACAATCAGCCCTTTTTATATGTCAGCTGTCAAAGCACCATGAGGTAAATAGCAAATTTTCAAAGAGGCCAAAGAGTTGTATTTGATTTGCAGGTGCATTTCTCACTACCCTGTCCTTAAAACCCACTCGTATCAAAGACCGGCATATAAAGCCACAGAAACTTGTACAAAACCTGAAACGCTAGCACAGAAACAAGCACTACGGTCTGATAAGGGATCTGCCAACGTCTGGAGTCGTTTACGTGTAGAAAAAAAAAACATGTCTGGAGAGTTTTCCACAATGTCCACGTCTATTAAAGGTGATAGATCCATAACAGTACAGAGGGCACTTGTGAGTGAGTTATTAGGTCAGCGATTGCTCTGAATGTGTGTGCAATACCCAAACAACAAGCACAATTACACAACCAGACACTGTCTATGGTGGTAAAAAACCTTTCACACTATATACAGTAAATACATACAGTATACTGTATATAGCTCTGAAAACTAGAAACCTTCTTGAAGATCTGTATACTGTACGTGCATGTTTGGTGGATATTTCAAGACACAGTATCTGCTCTGTTTCGGCTTATTTCTGTTTCAATAAAACATGAAATGTAGCTGAGCAACAACCGGATCAAATCCTGATATTCAGGCTGATGATTGGTGCAACAGAAAAGCATACACCTCTATTGTCCGGAGTCCACAAGTTCAAATCTCAAAGCACAAGTTAGCTAAATCTACTGCTGCCTGGGTGGGAGGGATGGCACACTCCCTCTCCTGTCAATCACAGTGACACTAGGTATCTCGAAGGCTGCATCATAGGGGGTGGATAGCGTATGCAAAAGAGGGAAAATATGTTACGCGCCTCAGGAGCAGCGCTTTCGCTTTCTAAATGCTAGTGACATTCCTGGTGGGCAGGAAGATTCAATTTGGGAGAAAATCCCGAGGGTGGGTGGGAACCGTGTCATTCGTTCACTGTCTGAGGAAACACATAAGAAATAAAGTGGAATCAGCCCTCTTCCACATACATCTGCAGACGCCCATGATTGGCTTGCATCACTGACAGCGGAGGTAGAGAAAGAATGCCATCGCTTTATCCCTGAAATCAATGAGATTTCAACACGTCTTTAATAATCCAGAGGGGTAAAACTCTGATGACATGAACACCGGGATGAAGTCACACATCAGCAGTGAAGCAATACTGTAAATCGAGTTCTCTTGGGGAAAAAAAAGAAACAACAAATAAAAATGTTTAAATAAATAAAATAAAATCAATCAAATAAAATAATAAAATGACTAAAATAATAATATTGTTAGATATTTCTATTATTATTATTATTATTATTATTATTATTATATCCACCTTATGATCCCACATACAATGATAAAAATAAATTTATGTCTTGAATGTCAGTCTTAAAAAAAAAAAAGTAAGACGTTAAGATAAATACATCTTTAAAACAAACAGATTAAACTGATATATAATCAGCTTACTGATTACTTGAGCAGACAGTAATGATTGTGAACAGTGTGATCTTTATGTGTTTCTGCTTCAACAAACAAAAAGTTTGTTAAGTTAAAATCACGCCTTACGGCTGTCTGTACCTTATGGCGTTCTTTTTTTTTTTTTCCTTTGTGTCAGCTCATATGAGACCATATTTCTTGCTTTCGAAAGCAAGATGATGACAGAGAGCTGCCAATAAGCCACTCCTGAGGCGTTAAAGCCCACAGGTCTCTTTATTTGCAGGGACGAGTCTCTCTTGCAATATTTCAGTAAGTTTAAAACTGTTGCGTGATGCAATCAAACCAAGCAGCTGACCTATTGTGTAATATCCACCACTCATCATTTATTCAGCATTATGTATTCATTGTTTCTTTTGCCTTTGGCTTACATAAACTTATCAAAATACGAAGAAATAAAGCACACACACGCACGCACGTACGCGCACGCACAGAGACAGAGTGAATATTGCAAAAAAAGCAATATTATGAAAGTTTTGTCAAACTTTTTTTTTTTATATATATATTCATTCCGGCCTCCTGCTCATTTCAGCTTAGATAATGTACATAAAACCCTGTCCATACTGTAACTACGCTCTAAGCAATCCAGATAATACTCTACACAGAGAATCGAAATCAAACTGTCATGTCCAATAATTCCATATACATATTTACATAGTAAGCTGTGCACATTTCTAATATCATATATCCCATCTGTTATTCTAATATTATGTGCTGTATCTTGTCAGGTATTTTTTTTTTTTTTTTAATAAAAATTTGTTTTAGATTCCTCTTTTTGATGCATCGTGCTCAGTGATGAAACTCTCCATAGACGTAGGTATATGTAGAACGTTTAATTGGCAGCAAAAATTTTTGTTTTAGTACTGCGGCTCGTCCAGTTACACCAAAGCGTTTGCATTGATGATACTATTTTGTTTTACCTTGAATTTGACAATAAATCATTATTTTGGACGATACATTCAAAAATTTTACAGCGTGCCTTAATAAAACAATTGTGACTTTTTTTAATTGCAAAAAATGATTAGTGACTGAAATAGTGACAGGACTGAATAATAGCAATAATATTAATTAGTAAGAATAAGAATCGGAATAAAAGGCCTCAGGGGTGTTGTTTAATTTTTTTTAGTTTAAAAGTATTTAACCTTAAGGGTAAAGAATTTATTTCTAGCTGAATATCTGAAAATTCATCTAATATCCATAAAATCACAGAATCCTCAGATCATATTTACTTAACATACCTACATCTATACAACTCAAAGGTCTTTATTTAATATTGAGCCGAGGTTTGTGAGGAATGCAGCTTTTTTTTTTTTTTTTAACTTACTTTCTAGTTATCTTGCTAATATGCTGTTTTCCCGAGCAGCATGGTAGGCAGGTAAACACACTTGACACCTTTCTCTCCAATTGTCATGGATGGCTCGGATTATTCCCTGTTTGAACACCAGGAGGACGTTCTGGCAGGTTTTGTTTATATCCTGTGCCTGTTTCTTTTGTTTCTTCACGTGTTTCTCTCACCCAGTCTTTTACCAGTTCCCACCTCTGCGCACTTGTTCCTCGTGTCTCCCTAATTACCTTCTCTATATATTCCTGTGTTCTTGCGTCCGTTTTTTTTTTTTTTGCTGTGTCCTTGTAGCTGTCTTCCTCTTGTTTCTTAGATTAGTTCCTGTTTTCTTTGCAAGAGGATACTTATTTAGATTTCTAGGTAGGTAATTTAGTTATGGCTCATGGCCTAATCCCTAGAAAATATGTCTGGAAAAGGGGATCAAGTCTCTGTCAGTCCCTCAGGCTTTCCCTGCTCCGAATGACAATCACAGAGAATAACGGTGCTCCGTGTGAAAAACCTTCCTCAAATCATGAAAGGAATTTCAATATCAACAAAGTGTTCAGATGAAAACGAGTTCAATACGGCAGTGCGGGAAATGCACCTGAGATTTATACGCCATCTGAATGGAGCTGATATAATACTCCTAAAATTACATGCTGAGAGTAGAGTCTCGAAATACAATAACAGGTTATGGACAAGTGGCGATTTTTCAAAGATGACTGCATGGTGTAGTGGGATTTGGAGCTGAAACATACCCAGGTTTTCATGCTGTGCAGTCACGATGTAAGTCTGAAAAGAACTGAGGCTGATCTGGCATGCTGTTCTACACTTCTGTCAAACTCTCAATGTTCTTTGCAGTGAAAGCTCCTGGACCTCAGAGAGTCCTGCGCAGCTGCCTGGCTGCCTTCATACTTGCTTGGCTAGCTTGGCCATCACTGATGCTGTGTGTCTTGGCTGCACTTCTGGCTTGATTTTAAGATGGGTCCATGAGACACAATGTGCTGGACACAGCCCTCATCCAGTTCTCTAGCTTGTCCGTGAAACATTTTCCACTGACACTCTGTCAGGAATTCCCTCTTTAAGCTCACAGCGAGCTTCAGAGTATGTCATGTTTTGCTTTGAGTTACTTCACTTCACATCCTTATGTTTATGACATACTTTTTTTTTTTTTTTGGCTTTCACTTCCTTTTCCAGCCCTGTCCTGCGTTACTCGATCGTATCTGTTTCCGTTTACGATGTTTAGCAGACACTCTTATCCAGAGAGAGTTACATTTTCACCTCATTGTATACGACTAAACAAGTGAGTGTTAAGGGCCTTGCTCAGGATCCCAGCAGTGGTAGTTTGTCGAAGCTGGGATTCCAACTCACAACCTTCTGATTGGTAGACCGACACCTTAACCACTAGTCTACTGGATCCGTTGTTTCTTTCGGAGTTAACCCCTTAATTACTTTGCCTACATACACCAGACCTTTTCAGACTTTGTCCACTTCTCCAACACCACACAGCACAAACAAACTTTTCAGTACACTCCTTAAACTACTGCAGCATGTACAGTATGCGTAAAAAATCCAAGCCAGGTCCTCCCACTTGCCCAGGGCTTTTACTACCTATCATTAACTTGATAATAAAATAAAATTCAATAGCACCACGTAAAAAAAAAAATAATACGGTCTCATAATACAGCAGACCTAACAACACCGAAGGAGGAGAATGTCTAGTCCTGTTATCGATCTGCTGCTCAAATCGTTCGACGTGTCTGAACACCGACGCACCGAGCTCGGGAGAGAAAAGCAAACTCCCGTGAAGTCACAGGGCGTCAGGTGTAGCACGCTCGGAGGAAAGAGATATCCGACGTAACCCTTTCTGCATGCATGAGCTCACAGACACACATGATTTTCTAGAGATGCTGTGACTGATAGTAAAGAGAGATTTTGCTCTCTTGGATTCCTGTAGCATCATAAGGATTCCTGAAGGAAGTCATGAGCTCCACACAGTAAGGTTAACACTTTGGAAACCCAGATATTTATTTTTTGATAATTTTCACTTTCATGTATGCGCAGATCCTGTACACTATTTCCGTCTGATTTTAATCTTATTCTGTTATTCCTCTTGCTAACTGGCATCTTGTTTCTCGAGTTGTCTTGTGTACACTCTGCTTTTTCCAGGGTTTCTATCATCTTAATTCCTATAATTATATCTATTTCCCTGTCCGCCTTATACCTTCTTCACTCCTGCCACGTGTCAGGACCGTAATTCCTGGATTATTAAAAAAAAATGCTTCAAAACTCCAACTACTGAAAATTACTCATGGTTCAGAAATTCATTCATGTTCAGTGACATGTTCAGCTTTATTTCTAGTCATGATTGAACCCGTTGCCTGTCCAGAACACACCCAAGATGGACAACCGGTAAGCCAGATAGGAAGTTAAAGCAGACACGGTGCAGTAAGACGACTTCAGGAACATTATAAAGTAGTGAGGTATCAACACTACCTGCTGCACCACTGTTCCACTGCAGGTTCTGCTGCTCCAAGTGAACTCATCACTGCCTATTTGTTTTCTCAGCCTTTATCTTCTAAAATGTGACCTTTCTCTCAATAATTTGGTCAGACATAACAATCATATTATATCGGTTCAAATCCGCAGTTGATAAATCATTTAGAATGACTTTCCATTTCCTGAAGGCTCTCTTGAATTAAAGTTGAAAGGTCAGGATTTATATTCAAGGAGACATCTGGTGGCTATACGCACTGCAAAAAAAAAATCTTTGCTTACTAAAAAACCCAGCAGCCAACTTTGTGATATTTCACCCTTTTCCTTTTTTTTTCCCCTCCGTGAATGAATATCCGTTGGTGCTTGGCCAGCATCGCCTCTTCAGGGGTGATAAGGGCTGCCTCTCAATCTCCAACTCTGTCCTTTATAGCCACTCAGGAGCTCATCTTTAACCCTGAGTGCTGCCACAAATAACTGAATAGATGCGGATATTCATTCCAGCCATGGTTCTATTTCTCCCTAAAGTAGCCGAACCCCTGGTACGAGCTATTCTAGTGTCTTCTCAAGCAAAAAATGAATAGCACTCTTTTATCAGTCTCATCCCTTCAAGATATCCTCTGCCATCTTTCCCAGCGATCGTCATTGTAAGGTACGGCGTTTGTATTGGGCCGTAGGGAGAGAGAAACTGCTGTGAGTTACCAATTACATGGAAATTCAAAGCATGGTCACACATTCAGGCGACGCTCTTCCTGAGCTGTATTTAATCCTCGCTCTCCCGCAGGAGAAGAGGACTGTGACCGACCAAATTAGAGACACTGCTTCCTCAGCACTCTTCACTCAGCACCCCGTTCGCTCGTTCCGGTCAACGGCACGAAAAAGTTCTCCGTGTAAATTGCAGCAGAAATTATTTAGTGATTAATCTTAAACTTTAGATGACACTTTCATCCCTGTTGAAACTCTTCAGTTAGATTTTTATTTTTTTTGGTATTCTACTTAAATGTTAAGAGGAGGGTTTATAACGTATCAGTGAGGTGTGATAAATAAAGCCCTGTTATAAATATTACAACAAACCGAGTAATTGGTACGAGCGGCATTTGATTGACGGAGCTTGTTATAGTCGCACGTCGCTCCTGTCGTTCAGGAGTGACTGAACGCTGCAGAACATGACCTCTTTGGAAAGACCTTGAGAGAAATCACACTTTTACACTTTTTTTGACAGCTGACATTTTATTTCATCCTCTTCTTTCCTCTAACTCATCAGTTTTCTTTCCTTTCTTGCTGCTTCTGCTACCTTTCCTTTTTCGTGGCCTGAGGCCCAAGAAAGATTCTCTCCTAGCCACCTCAGCAGCTCTCTCAGCAGGGAGTCTTGGGTGAAGTACAGATTCGGTGTGCCTCAGGGCTCTCTGCTTGGCCCCCTCCGATTCCAATTTTTTACTCTTTCAAGGCAAAATAAGTACGAGCATTTCTTTTTTTTTTTTTTTTTAAACTGTAGAAGGCGAGCCACTTCTTTTGTTCTTTATATGTTAATGAACGAGTTGCGTAAGAACACGGTGTGTATTCGAACGTGAGAGACTGTGGGAAACTGCGGAGCTTAATTAATACTGCCAAACTGTATAGAGCAAATTTCACGGATGCATACAAAGTGATTTTGTGATAACACATCCTTAGTCTATAATTCAGGCATGAAATAATTTCGTGTATGCGCTAAGCTCCTGCCTGCAGGCAACATCCCAAGCAGCCCACTGTAGAGCAATCAGAGGCTTGGAGCGCATTTCCATGTTGGTTTAATGGGTTAGTAATTCTCTGGCAGAAGGTAAGACAGAAAACAGATTGGCACTTCATCAAGAACAACAAGCAGCAGCTGGCTGGCCCGTTCACCCTGGCTTGACCCGACTGGGCTCTCAGAACCCGAGCCTGGCGTGAGCTCCATGCCATGACTCTGGGGATGGCCAACCTCCAACACACATGTTACTAAGCAGGAAGAAGAATCTTTCACACAGGCTTGAAGACTCCTCTCACAAAAGCACACTCGAGTTTTCACACAAGCCAGGTTTCACTTTCCTTCCTTTAGGCCTTTTTTATGCGTTCGTTATTAGTGTCACTCTCCTCGCAATACGTTCGCGGAATAGAGAGCGTGGACGGGAATAACAAAAAATAAATAAATAAATAAAAAAAAAATCTAAGGGAACCATTCATCAATGTTGAACAGGGAAGGTCTGAGGGAGATTACGAAAGGAAAACAGACGGTGCATTTATCACATTGACACATTAAAGCACACAACGTGAATTCCATAATATTGTCTTTGTTGTGGCACTGAAGGATAACAGCATCATAAATACTAACATATGGTCTTATCTACGCAGCCAGGAAGAAAAAAAAAAAAAAAGACCATGTTGATATGCAGCGAGCGAGACTAAAATATCTTTTTCCTTAATTTTTTTCCCCTCCTGAATTCTTCCATTATTACTGTAATTATTCCTCAGCAGTATGGGAGACTATTTCAGGATAACACTAGACGTTGGTTTAGCCAGGGGTCAGAGCAGTCAGGGATGGAAGACTGTAGTTGGGTTGGACTTTTCAGTTTCTACAGCAACACACCATACCCACAGCTGATTCCTTTTGTCCTTGAAGCTTGAGGCAGACCAAAACAGGTCAAAGAAGCCACAAAATGAACCTGACCTCCTCTACCTGCATGCAGTGATTTTAATGAAGTCATCTGTACAGTCTACACTTTATAGAAGGTGTCACTTAAAGCTCTGACCTCTCATAATTAAACGGGGCATTAAAATTAATTTCAGGGCACAACTTTTTAATAACAGCTGCCGAGTTCATTTTTATTTCATTCGTCCGGTGGAAATGGAAAAAAAAGAGCGAGGTGGTTCAACTTCATGAATATTCTTGCTGACCCCTCCAACCTCGGCTCTGCTTTCTTCCTCTCTGTAAGACTGAACAGAGCGCCGGAAAGAGAAGCGGTGCCCATCGAGGCAAACGCTCCTTTAATCCAAAAGAAAGGCTGCATGCTTGGATATGTAGTGAAAAAAAGAAAGATAATCGATATCCACAGAACGGTTATGAAAGACGTGAGTACGCAGGGTACCTTGCGGGCCATAGGGACCGTTTGGAGGTCCGTAGGAACCAGCGGAGTTCTGCTGATAGACGCTCATCCCATGCTGCATCTGGTTCCTGGATGACAGATGTGGAGAGATGGGCGGTCCGGACTGCTGAGGACCATACTGGTTTTGAGTCCTCCGTATGAAGGCTGGAGCACACATGGAAGGAAGGAGGAAAAGATGGCATCATCATCATCATCATCATCATCATTGTATAATGATTTGAATGAAGTTAAAGATTAAAGCTTCATAATGAGAAAGCCAGAGGTGACAGTGGTGAGGAAAAACTCCATGAGAAGGAATGAGGTAGAAACTTACAGAGGAATTAGACTTGGAACTTATTCTCTTCTGGGTGACATTAGAGTGACATTCAAAATCATTTCAGTCTTATAACAGTTTGCAGTCTTTCTTTCTT
>JAOTRN010000002.1:16763580-16773841 GCA_028566695.1 Bagroides melapterus | reverse complement strand
CAAACACACACAAACTCACACAGACACACACACAGACACACACACACTCATACAAACACACACACACACACACAAACTCACACAGACACAGGCACAAACACACACACACACACACGCACTATACTACAATACACACTTCAGTTCTTTCAAAGTGAGCGTGCTGACTGTAATTCATCACTGAAGTGGCATTACAAATATTCAGTGTGAGCTTTTAAAAAAAAAGGTTTATAAACACAGATTTAAAGCAGCTTCCTTCTGTGCTTATATTTTTGTTCTGAAAGCAGGAAGGAGCCACGGACATTACTGAATCATCAAACATTCGACAGGCTCTGAACACAGCGGCGTTCAGCGCTGCTAAATTAAAGTATTCCGCTAAGGAGCACGTTTGGGGAATAGTTTCTAGTGCTATCAGGGAGCAGAGCGAGAGAGAAGGAGGAAAAAGGATAAAAAGGAAGAGTGTAGGGCTTTGGTTATGGGAAGCACTGGAGAGTTTTGGGAACTCTCCAAGACTTTCAGTATCTTTGATGTAGATTATCAAAAAACATAATTAAGCCCATATAATTATCTCTCTCCTTTCCTTCTTTCCTCCCTCTCCCTCTCCCTCTCTCTCTCTCGCTTTATACCCATCTCTCTTTTTCACACTAATCAATGAGGAACGGGGTGTAATCTCTGACTTTAACGGCCCTCATTTCTCTCTACTCCTCATAAGAGTCAGGCCTCAAGGCATGGCACGGGGCCAGCACACATGCACACACACACGCGCACACACACACACACACACACACACACACACATACACAATCACCTCACTCTGTCTCTGTCACTATGCTGATGAGAAAACTTTAATTCAATACAACACATCCACAGTCACACAACCAAAGACCCAAATCACCGCCACTCTGGTACGGTTATTAGACACCATCGTTCGGATCTTTACACAATTTGTAGGAGAATGAAGACTTCTAGTGCTTTTAGATTAATCTCTCATGCCCCTTCTTTTTTTCTGAACGTGCGCTCTGAGTGGCATATTACTGTGTAGATTTGACCTTCTACGAAACACTGCAGTAACCGTAATAGAGCGTCTTTCCTGTGATCCTCCCAGGACTCTCGTGCTCACACTGAACATCCTTTCAACACACATTTACTGTGTCCCGGATTGACTTATAAATTCTACTATCTGTTAGCAGCCAGAAGAGAAAACGTTGTCTCTCGAGTCTGGTTCCTCTTGTCTCTGGAATTATGTTGTGTGTGTGTCGGTTTTTCTTCTCTCTCTATGTGTTTAGTCTTATCCAAAACAGAACCCGGATTTGATTCAGGGCTTGGCAGACTGAGAAAAACACCATCATTCTTTCAGCAAATCAAGGCTTCATTCAAGCCTGGGACATCGGTTTTATGGCCAGCTGATGAATAACATTTGAATTTATACAATATACACAATATTTAAAGCATTAAGTCAGATCCTACAACTTATATCCCTGCATTATGCAAGCTGTGTACATGGTTTTGAAGCTCAACAACCGTGCATACTGTACATTTATTCAACAATCCGCCCCGATCCGCTAATTTGATTGGTCGAGCTGGGTTCCAAGGGCGCCTATAATTCTTATAAACACACCGGAAGATTTCGCTGAGTGTATCAATCAGTCCTTCGTCACATTGCACTTCCTACCTTAAAACAGTTACTGCAGTAGTGTTACAAACATCATCAGCAGACATGCCGAATGATGACTTTTCAGCTAGCCGACACGTTATAAAGTTGATCCTTTTCAGCATCTAATTCTAACAACATTTGGCCATATTGTGTCAGAAATGTCAATTATACTAATATTATATAATATTCATTTCTTTTTTTATAGAACTCAAGCAAGAGTTTGGTTATACTCAATGTAAGAACTTGGGAAAAAAACAATCCCATGAAGCTGCCTGGAAACTGACATATAGGTAAAATAGTATAATATTATAGCTAGCTATCTTTTGTTTGTTATTTCGCCCTGATGCTTGTTCTCCAGCAGCATGTTTCATTTCTACTGTATAGGTCTAAATACATGACAAATCTGTCCTTGATTTCTGATCTTCCCTTCCCACTAACACAACAAATCTGATGTAAACCTTTTTTAAAAACATTACCAAAAAGGTTTAATAATGCTCTCAAGGTCGTAAACATTCTATACAAACAAAATTGAATGGAACTAAACCTGACTCCTGAAGTACTGCAGCACTGACAGTTTGTAAATGTCTTAGATATCCAGGTGATTGGGGAATGTTTGGTGGAAGTATGGATGTTTGACGTTTCACTACTCATCATGGCAAAGGCTTCAGTGATGAAGATTCAATACTAAAACATCTTTACTTCTGACAGGATTCTTCATACTAAGTGTGAGAGAGTCCATAGCTGTGTAGTTGAGGTTTGAGGTCCTGGCTTAAATCATTTACAGTTACTTTGTGGTAGCCTTTTCCTACGGACAAGGTGCTGGTTTTGGAGTCTAATTTCAAACCACTCTACACATTTCAAACACAAAAGAGCCAACATTTGGTTTGGTTTCAACCCAAAAATGTTGCTGGTTTGGAACCAAGTACTGGTGATGTTATGCATCTTGGGGTAGATACAGTATAACGTACCCGTACGACGAATTACATTAAGCTGGCAAACTGATTTTCTACTGAAAACTTACATCTATTTACTACAACCGATGGCTCCTCTTTGATGAGTGATGAAAAGTCTTCAGGATTTTAACCTAGACTTAGAGCTATCCTAAAAGCTTCTTCTGAAAGCTGAACTTGTGAACTGCTGCTTCTTTCAGACAGTCAAGTGCTTTTCCACTGGGATTCATTACCCTAGCATAAACATCTCGTTTTTTTCTTCACATTTTTTTTGTAAGAAGAAAAAGACTTGGAGCGAGAGGTCAGGGCTACACAGTGATTAGAAAAGACAGAGGCCCAGTCTTCCCTAAAGCAGCCCTGGCCTTCACTAACCCCCCAAATCACATCTGTCCTAAAGGCAGGCATTCATCTTCTCCACCCTCCAATCATCTTGCACACAGAGACACTCGACCTCCACTCAGACTCGTCAATACAGAGACTGAGACTGCAGCTCAGACGTCAGGGGACAGAGCAGGGCAGAGGACACAGAGACAGAGGCAGGCCTAATGGAGAAAAATGTGCCAAGTACTAAACGAATATCATCCGGCCTCTTCTACCAACACTCCCTCAAGACACGGAGATGGATCTGAGAGCGATTGAGTGTATATGTACGGGTGAGGCCGTAGCCTGGCGTAGGAAGGCACTGGTGATCTGGGATACCCAATTCACTTCTGCACTTGTGTATGATCTAATAGGACTAAGTGTGAGTGATTCTCTCTCCCTCAGCAGGCAGGCTGAATCTGATACAGTAATATCGTTTTTGGAAGCCAGGAGGAGAAAACTCAGCCAAGACTGAGAGAAGCAGGACTTTTTTCTTGACATGAGGGACACCAATCCATCAGTGTTCGTGTCTCTGCATCTCTGTTCAATCAAAGATGGTAGCTAATTTAACAACACTGAAAAGCAAAAAAAAGCACAGACAGTTGCACATTTGAACCGTCTCTATAGACGTGGTGCTATACATAAATTTAGCAATGCATTATGCAGAGACCCAAACCTTGCTTGTAATAGATCATAATTCTTCTATACTGAGTGACAAATTGCCTACAGTAAATGTTTTCCAAAGTTGGGATATGAACATTTTACTTTTACCCCTCTACAAGCGCCTACAATAATTCCCAGATAACGTAGTGTCCTGCTATCCTAGGTGCACATCCTCCTATCCAGACCCCTAGATGGCTACAAGCTCCCACTTCAAGCCATACTGAGCTGCACAAGCACCCATTCCTGCCACCTTAAAGCCTATGAGCTCCTATAGTACAACCACCTTAAGCCACATAAACTCCTGCTCCTGGCATCCTGAAGCCAATGAGGTCCTATTCCTACAATCTTGAGCCAAACAAGCTCCTATTCCTGCAACACTTTAGGCCACAAGAGCCTACCCCTGATACCCTGATACCTAGGAACTCCTATACCTACTTTGAGCCACACAAGCTCCTACTTCTGCAAGCATGATACGTTTGAGCTCCTATTTATGCCATCCTGAGGCCCAGAGACTTCTACACCTGCCAACCAATAGGTCCTGCTCTTGCTATTTGTCTGAACTTCTGCTCAGACTCCTACTCCTGCCATCCTAAGGCCCCTTAACCTTCTCTACTTCCCATTCAAATATCAGTAAGCTCCTACCGCTGACATTCTGGGGTCCATAACCTTCCACTCATGCCAACTATGGCAAAAGAGACCCATAGAAATCGTGAGGCCAACTAGATACTCCTAGGCCTCCCTCCATTTAAGGACTGAAGAAACCTTCTATGCTTGGCACCCAGAGGCCTACATTCTTCTTCCTGCATGAAAAAGTTCCCAAACTCCAAAAGTTCCCACTCATGCTACTTCAATGCCTAAGGTCTTATTGTAGGAACTAATGTACCTGCAACAAAACCTGTCTGCTTTTGCACAACTTTTCACTTTCTAAATTCCAAATTTAGCACAATCTCAGTCAATGAAATACACCTTGAATTGACTGTGATGTGACCAGAGCCAGCCAATGTACAAACTTTCAAGGAAACTAGATTTGCATGCAAAATGTATAAAGCAAATCATTCACCTGGCAGCAGCAGAACTATCTGAGTATCCAAACATGGAACTCATTAGAACCAATCTTTTGTTTCACAGGAAACAAAGTGCATTTCTCACTCAAAACAGCAGGAAGTAGAGATGTCTTAAAGTCAGCAGGAAATGTGGTTCCTCCAGTGGGATGGCAGGTTCTGGTTAAAGTAGATGATTATCAAGAGCTGGCCACCCCCATACTATCATCCACTATTTTGTTTATTGTCCTAAAATAGAAATCCCTTGCTCACTTTCGATTGATATATGGAGGTTCAGAGTCCCATCTGAGACGCATTAATCAAATGCTTAAATTCCTCTGCACCGTCAGATTCCACCAAGACATCACAGGCAGAGGAGATGTAAGAGAAAGAAAGAGAAAAGAAGAAAGGTAAGTGCGGTTCAAACGACAGATGGGTACTACGCCTCATCAGAAAGACATCAGCACTTGATGAAATTCTGTTATCAAGAAGGAGAGGAAATTAATTAGCTAGATAATGACTGCACAGTCATAACAACACGGCATGCTAGCAAAAGGGGATATTGATATTTTAACGTATCCTTAACGTGACAGCTTTTGTGAACGCTGTGAACACTTGCCACCGTCTCTTTGTAATATGACTTAGCAACACCACAGTTTTCATCTCCTTAATTAGGAAATCGAAACATGAACAAATTTCCATGCAACTGTTTGAAATGATAAACGGACTTATAAACAAATCGCATATATATAAAAAAAAAAAAAAAAAAAGACGGACAACGCTAACAGTACTCAAACTCTTTGACTTTTATCTTGACCATGACTGAGAAGGCCGCACATTCAGTCCCAAGCAGTAGCTATTAAATAAATGAAGGCTAAGAAGATAGGAAGGGGATGTATGGGCACAGAGATAGAGTGACAGACAGCATCTCTCTGCTCTCCTGCAGCTGCTCCCACATTGCCCTCTCCAGCAGAGTGATGTGAGATGCCCCAAACACCCTCCCTCCCCCCTTCCAGACTCCTCCAGCTCGGCCGTGTTTCATCTCCTTCTCTCTCTACTTTCTCTGCCATCCCTTAGGCTTGGCACTCGTTTTCTGCCTTGCTCCACAGTTTCCATCCCCTCACACTCATTTTAATTATGCAGAGCAAGCGGTGACGCATCCAGCCTGGGAGTTAAATGAAAGAAGAAGAGGAGTGGGGGGTAAGGGAAACGAGTGGAGACTTGGCTGGAGATAGGACGAAAAAAAAACAACATGGATTTCTGAATTAAAGTGTGTGTGTGTGTGTGTGTGTGTGTATGTTTGTGTGTGTGTGTGTGTGTGTATCACAATGACAGCCTTGGCAACAGCCAGCAAGGCATGGAGAAACAGGCTCCCGAAATGTCACAGGGCCCAGAGAGGGGCAGCACAAGGGGAATTGTGGGTAAGAGAGCTACATCAACTGACAACTCGGAATGACAATGCGTACATACACTCTCACACACACACACACACAAGTCTTGTAAATATCGTCATAGCTAAATCCAGCTATGCCTAAACATATCAAGCCTAACCCATGAGATGTCACGGTTTCTCCCCACATCAGTGTTCCCATGGCAACCAGCAGCATGCGCTTGTATTTGTTTTGGTTTCTGTTTTTGGTCTTGTTTCTGTGATTCTGGTCACCTGTTCCTTGTTTCACCCCGTTTAGCTTGTCTGCGTAAACCGTGCACCTCCTCGCGTCATCTTGCCACACACTCACGTCGTCAAGTTCTATAAATGTTTACACTAAACATATTTATAAAAACCTTTTCTTAATCTTTGGCTGATCAGTGAAAGATATTTGTAAATTGAGCTTCAAATGTGGAAATTGTGTCCTTTAAAAGCCAGTAAGTAGAATAACTTTTTACTGGATCTCTGTGGTATTATATAAAATGATATAAAGCTGCATTAACACGGCTCTGTTCAGTCCTTCTTTCATGCCAGTCTCAACCTTCCACGTTTATTGTTCAAGTCTAACGGGCGGCGCTTTACATTCGCATTATAGAATCAGGAGGCTTTTCACGAAATTCACTGACACAACCTTAGACTTCAATTACAGGTGAATAAGCGTGCTTTAAACGCTTTCCTGCAGGAAAAGAACATTCCTGCAGAAATTCTTCTCAGTCTTAATTCACACATATGCTGCAGATGTGGTGGATAGCAATTAGTTTGAAAGAAGCTTGAAGTAGTCCTTCAACTTCAAAATATGTTACCCTGATCTTCATGTCTCTGTATTCCTGTCACCATGAGGACATTTCAGATTTCCTAATTGCTTTACAGTTGTATTATTTATTTATTTATTCTTGGGGAGAAAAAAAAACCTTAAACCAAAAAAAAAAAAAAGAAAAAAAAAAAATTCGTTTGTATGTAGAGGAACTTAAGAGCTGGTAGTGACGGAGTTCCAGTTTGACCAGGTCTGTCGGTGGTTTGTCAGCTGGTTAAACCAAGCTGGATGTTTGAGCAGTGTGGAAAGAGCTAAATATGTGCACAGGTGTAAAGATCGTACATGATCTTAAAGATTACTGTGCACTGGATCATAAACTTGCATTTTCCTTTGTCGATGTTAACTATTTGACTCTTTTATAGAGATTATATAGTGCGCTATTATAGTTGCAGTAAAGCTTGCATAGCATGTGCCTATTGTGTAAAAAAACAGTACACAAACACAAAGTCTGCTTCTAAAGTCTCAGCTTCGGGAGGCAACGTGAGAAATAGCATAACGTGATTACGTGGGCATATTAAAACACACAAAATACAACAGACCTCATGAATTGCAGCTTAAAGCAAAAGATCATTAATAGTAACTTTAATCTGAAGCACACACACACAAGCTAGCATCACTAGCTAATCTCTAGCTAGCTGGAAATAGTTAAAAATCTATATGAAGCAACATAGCCCAAAGCTTATTGAAATAGTTGAAGGAACTTGACTAATTTGATTAATATGAAAAAAAAAACTTGCTTAGGCACATGAGTGTAGTCCACGTACCGAGCATAATAACTAATCTTTCTTTAGCGTGTCCAAATGTTCCCACAATGTAAAGAAAAGACAGCAGCAATAAAGGCAGGAAAGACCACACAGAGTCCCTTCATCATTCTAAGGGTCTATGCAGTCACCTTTACAGGCTAATGGATGTAATAATGAATGCAGTTATGAATGTGAGCTGTATAAAACACAATTACACACACACACACACACACACACATTCACACACACACACATATTTGATGTTTGCAGTTAGCCTGGAAGAGTTTGCTTAGGCTCCTTAGCTCAGCAGAGACGAGGCAGTGTGAGGAACGATGTAATCCAGCCCTCCGGTTCTAAAAGTACAGAACGAGGAAGCGGAGGAAGGAGGGATGAAAAAAGCAGGAGCTGGGATTTTGTCTTGTACACTTCGTTCAGTGATGCAGTATGTTTTTTTCATGGTACATCCTCTCTCTCTCTCTCTCTTTCTCTCTCTCTGTATTACCATTCAACAGCCAGCCCTTAGCAGTAATGCTTTATTTATTACAGCGAATATGCTGCTCCCAACCACTTCCGGCCTCTCGTTCCCCTAAAGAGCTTTTAATCATTTCGCACTTTAAATTCGACGCTGGCCTCGCCGGCATTCTCTCCCCCTCGCTTTTCTTTCCACTCGATCTTCGACTTGAGCTTCCTCGCCCACTTTCTCCCCTCAGTCTATTCCATTCGCGTCAGTTGATCTGTTCATTTGTGATTTAAATATTTCTCTTTCTTTAGCTTGCTGCGCTATCAAAACAAGAGTGTGAAAGGGAAAGTTATTCGACATGTTTCGGCATGAGAGCGAGAGAGACAGATAGAGGCCCTCGCACCAATAAAAATAGATAGCTTGTCATGCTGATGAATGATTAACCGAAGGCCTGACGTGCAGCACAGAACAGAGAAAAAGACAGAGTGTGTGTGCGAGAGAGAGAGAGAGAGAGAGAGAGAGCGAAGGAGGGGCCCTCCGTCGCAAAAACAGACAGGCAGAGAGGGAAAACGGCGTTCGTCGCTTTTTCCGAAAAGTGCGCCTTAAAATTCAATAGAGGCTTTAATTATGCAGCATGCACACAGCAGCCTTTGGAGATGGCTGTTTAAACATCTAAACCAAATTCAGCTTTAATGTGGAAAAAGGAGGGAAAAAAAAAAACGAGTATTCACACAACTACTACAAGGAAAGGAGGGAGGGCGATGTTATTTCTTGAATCCGAACAGTTCTGACATCACGCTCTCACCTAGTACCGGGCCGCTTTCATATTCTCACTGCTGCTATAACTGCTCCTTTAATTAGAGGGGAGAAGGGCAAAACACCTCGTTATCAGCTAGAGAAAACAAAGTTCCACGTTATAGATAAAGGCGAGGTCAAGGATGGGTATGGGAATCATACTATGGATCCCTAATTAGATCTTTTTCATGGCTGGTTCTTTAATGCTGTGATAGAGAGCGATGATGTCACTCCCCTCCGCACCTTTCGATCAAAGCACGGCTGGTGGAGTGTAAAACGCACGGTAATTGATGAGAAATGTAATATCACTTAAAGACTAGTCAGCGATTTTTATGGAATGAACTAGGTGTTAAAAAAAATGCCAAAAAAATCCAGATAACTTGAGAGAAGTTGGTTGTTCACGTTATATGTTGGTGGTCCACATTATGTGTCCAAGCCTCCAGGTCCTGATGTGTTGGATGTTGGTGGTCCACATTTTGTGTTTTTGTCTCAGTGTCTCGATAGGCTTGGCGTTGGTCGCCCACATTGGAGTTTTTTGCCACAATTTGCCTGATTGGTGGATTACTGTGGGTTTTTGCCACTCTGCCATGGTTGGCTGGATGTTGGTGGTCCATGTTATGTGTTCACAGCTCTGAACTGATTGGCTACATGTTGGTGTTTTCACCACTGTGTGCTGATTGGCTGGATGTTGGCTGACATTTTACTTCCTTTTCATGGATGTTGGTGGTCCGTGTTATGTCTTTAGCCTCAATGTCCTCGTCGGCTGGATGTTGGTGGTCCACATTATATGTTTATCATCTCGTAGGCAAATTCTACCATTGAGTTTATCAGTTGCTAATATTTAATTGATGTTGGAAAATTGTAATTTACATTACTGACAGAAAGCAAGCGGTCTAAATACACTTAGACATGCCAGTGTCACTCGGTACCCATCAAAGCCTTATGGTCAGTTTTGCCCATGATCACTGGGGCAGCTGAAATCACAGAGGATGGCAAGGCTGTGTTTTTCTTCCTTTGATGCTATTTGTTGTGCCTCCAGGTGCTTTGCTCAGAGCTCCCTGTGTTTTCGTGTTTCGTTGTCATTTGGAACCCTTTTCATCGCTTGACACACTGAAGAGGTGGCAAACAAACCAGTAGTGTCACAGTGCTTTTTTCTCAAATTAAGATAAATTGTCCAGAGGCAGTCACTAATAAATAACCATTTGAAGAACAGGTTTGAGTCAAACTAGATAAGAGAGGAAAAAATACAGTGCTTTAATTAAATTCTTATGGCATCACATACAGTGCTTAAATCTACCAAATAACTTAAGGGAGCATGGCACAGTAAAGGAGGTGTGGCTTCTGTCACTGACAGTC
>JAOTRN010000002.1:16661030-16671959 GCA_028566695.1 Bagroides melapterus | reverse complement strand
GTGTGTGTGTGTGTGTGTGTGTGTGGGCATCATGGCATCAGCACAAACACATAACAGTCAGCACTTAGAGGCATCACGGTCCTGCCAGACGTACACGTCAACACAGCTTCTGCTGACCGGCGTCTGAGAACAAAGCAGGCGACAGTTCTACGGTTCCTCAGAGGTGGAATCCTGCGTCAGCACGATGGAAATGACGGCTTTCTGCATGTACGAATTAAGGGGAAAAAAAAGAGCTGCCTTAAGAGTTCCTCCCCCTTGTCCGAGGGCAACCGTGGCACGCCAGGAATGCTTTCCAGTTGCATTTCGGTGCCGAGACACGTCCTTCTTGTGCAAGCGGCTTGTGAGAATAAAAACAACAATTCTCCTATCAATCAGATAAACACTCCACCTTGAAGGTAAATCCAATTGTTATTTGCTCACACACATTTGGAAGTCCATGGAATAGTTTCTCATAAACTTACGTTCTATATAGAATAACTAATTAAGAATTAAGACATAAACACTGGCTTTAATAATAGTTTTATAAATGATGCCATTCTTTTAAAAGAATTTGTGAATTCATTCTAGTCTAGCCTTAAGGGGAAAAAATAGCTAATATTAGGTGTAAGTGGAAATCTAGGCATCATCTGGGCAATACTGCTGGCATCTCTACTGACAGTCAGCTTTCTTCTGGTGCTGTATAATAATAGTCAGTTCTCCGTTTGCCCCATGGGATAAAAACACCAGCCAGAGCTCATGGCCTGCTATTCAACATTAAGAGCCATTCAGAACATTAAGGTAAAATATGCAGCCACTATGCCACGGGCAAGGCAGTCTTGGCCTTTGATGTGAAGAGCAGGCCGGCCTTGCAAACATCCACTTCATTTCACCGGCACCATCTATCAAGTAAGCTGCAACAAACACATCTCCTGACCTTCAATCTTCCTCCGGTTATTAGATACTCATTTAAAGTCACCTGAAACAATCCGGACCAAATTGATTTCATTATTGGACTCTGTGTGACGACTCCCTGATTGCTCAGCAGGAAATATTAAAAGTTAATTAGAAAAAAAAAATTGATTTTCATTTTTTTTTTCTCCTCTCTACTGCATCATATCCTCTGCTTTGACATTCTGCGTACAGCAGCATCCGATGTGGATTTTGGGAAGAGCGTGAGTGACGACCTTCTGATTTGAGGACAGTGCTGATGAGATATGAGGGTGCGTTACGTCGCATAAGAACAATAAGACGGGCTTTGTGAAACCCAGGGCAGCCAGAGGAAAGAGCTCTCAAGGGTTGATTGGCCTTTAATGTCTTTGCTCCCAGCAGAATGGGCTTGTCGACCTGAGGATATGGGCTGCTTTTGACCTCCTGACCTATCAAGGCCGGTCCATCGTCGAGTGCTGGGCCAAGGCCCTTTTTCAATCTTTTAAGATCTCTGAATCAATCTGAGTGCCAGATGTGAACATGTGGGGCCAGTGCTGTGCAATCAGGAAGTCCTGGCCCCGAGGGTAATTCATGTCCGGCATCAGACTTTGGTCTTTCACATCCCAATCACTGTGACTCGGTGGGTACGACTAAACAACAATTCTAACAATTTAAGACCAAAAGCAACAGAGCAGAGAAGCATGTTGGCATTTGTTCTGACAGAAAAAAAATAAGGCATCATTTCTATTTACTTTTAATATTTCTCTTCATAAATTTTAGGTTATACAACCAGTAAAGTCTTGTTTTTATTTAAATGTAATTGACAATGAAAGAGCCTTCGTGTTATTTTGTCATGAAATAACAGTCTTGAAATTAGCCTCTTGCTCTAAATATTCCACAGAGTATTTAACTATCATTTGTCTACATCCTTGATAAAGTTAATAAGATATTCTACATCGTCTCCCGTCTTCTACAGTTTCCATACACTCACCACTACATTACATTAAACCAGTGCACCTGCTCATGCCTTCGATGTTCAGCCCATCCAGCTAAACATCCTGCAGTAGCTCGAGACAAAAAAAATCATAGCGGTTCAGATCAAGAGCTTCCATTAATGTTCGCATCAAACATCAGAACAGGGGAAAATAATATCTTAGTGATTTTGACCATAGCTACCACACAGACTAGTTTGAGTATTTCAGAACCTGCTGATCTTCTGCTATGGCAAGTTTACACAGCAAAGAAAAAAAAAAACATCCAGCGAATGTTAGCTCTGAAAATGTCTTGACAATGGAGGAGAATTCTTGGTAAATGTTTCTTGAAGTGAACGTTAACTCAAACATTCCCCAACATTTGCTAAAGATCACATCAGGTACCTTTCCTATCAGCCAAGAACAGGAATCTGAGCTTACAGTGAGCACAAACTCACAGAATATATAAAAGCAGGCAGTTTTCCCAGAACCAGCACATTTTAAAGCCTCTTGACCTTTCAAGATAATAACTATTGTTATGTTCGTAATTATTGAACATAGTGGTGGACAAATCACTCGACTCCATTCGAGGGATTTTACGGTACAGTTTAATCATTTATACTCTACTGGTATATTGAGTTCCTGAAGTCAAAGTTGTCACAAATGGCTGTTTAACTACTAGTTACTTCAAGTCACAGTTTTTTCACAGTTGAAGGAATGGCTAGCTATTGTTAATAGTGCATTTTAACGCAAACATTTCATCGGGACCTCGAATGTCAGAACCAGAACCGAGTTATGAGTAAAAGAAGTCAAACAAATGATTAGCGAGTCCAAATAGGCTTCAAATGTTGAAGCTAAACTATGACTAAACTAGACAGAAATGACAAGTTTGTTGGGTTATAGTACAACGCCAGGTCATGAGTCAGTGCTGGATTGTAGACATGCGAATCAGCCACTGCTTTCACTCTCTATTCAACACTGTGACAAACCGAGTCAGTTTTTTCCAACAGCTGATTGCAGCTGAAGAATTAGCGAAGCTGTTTGACTAGAGTAGTTCCAGCCCCGGGACAAAGAATTGCTTCAACGCTCCAAATATAGACCATCTGTTATCCTAACCCAAGTTCACATCATCCCCATTCTGGAGAACTATTACCAGACCTCAAACCACAAAATATCTTTTTTTACAAGACTTCTTCATGAGTCATGGTGGAGGCAAAGTTTTATGGAGAGCGTATTTTACTAAAGCTTTGATCCATAGGTCTTCCTCACTGGAGATGCTTCAGCTTGACTCATCTGGCAAGCAGCATGTTTTAAATGAAATCACACTGCACTGCTGCAGCACAAAGGCTACCAGGCCATGACTATAAAGCTTCTAAAAAAGCAAATTACAGACTTATGGAGAAGGAAAGGTCAAAACCACATGACGTGTACATACCGTATGTGCTGTATTTGGTATATGGAACCCATTACATTAACAAAAAAAACAATTGTCCTATGGCAATTTTTGTGGGTCTACCATGAGTATGTGGCATCCAAACTGGACACACTATCATCCAGTCAGATATATTCTCTGTTGTTATACTCATAGCATTTGCAGCTCACATCGCTGGCTAGAATGACATTCCCGAAATCACACTGAACTGCACGTAGCAACACCCAGGAAGTAGAACAGAATGCCGCTAGCTATTTCTGTACCTGTTTAAACCTCCAAATATCCTTATTTGTATCCGTCTTTGAAAATAAACCCAAAATGGGTGTGGCCTAATCAGCAATTGTGTTTGTTGTTGTTGACATTCATTAGAGATGTACGAAGAACTGTTTATTTTTTCCGCACTGACAAAGGGTGTGTCTCAATCAGCTCCGTAGGTAGTGGGTCGGTATATTACTACAGAGGTTCAACCACTCATAAGAACTGGCTGCGGTGGATCCAGTGGTTAAGGTTCTGGTTTGTTGATTGGTTTGTTGATTGGAAAATCAGGGTTCAAGCCCCAGCACCTACAATCTGTCACTGCTGGGCCCTTGAGCAAGGCCCTTAACCCTCTCTGCTCCAGGAGCACTGTACCCTGTGTTCTGATCTCAACCTCCAAAGTTGGGATATGTGAAGAAAGAATTTCACTGTGCTGTAATGTTGATGTAGTGATAATAAAAGCTTCTATGCCGCTATAACTTTTAAGAGCTAGAACAATAGCGGTAACACGTTACTTACATATATCAGTATAGACAAAGCTGGCTGAGAGTTTGCCGCCTTTTTGAGCTGAGACGAATTTCCAGTCAGGGAGCGTAGTGAAAGTCAGTTTCCAGGTTTTTTGTGGTGCTGCGTTGTGGGATTTTTCAAAAGATCAAACCAGTAGCACAGTTTAAACCCTGACCAAGCAGTTTCTAAGCATGAATTCTAAAACGCATTGCTATAAATACGTCGTTCGTAGCCGCATTTACGAACGTGGACTTCCTTTGTCTCGTAACACCCGCAAACGTAAAAACTAAAATAGTCCTGTGTTACTTTTTCATCGTGTCCTATGAGCTCCCTGTCCCTCTAATTTCAACCAGATGCCTCTTCAAAACCGTTCTGGCAAATTAAAAAAAAAATGCATATTTATATGTGCGTTCGTATCAGTTAATTCTAAATACTGTTTTTATATTCAGTAACATATCTAATGCTTTCTCATGGATGCCCGACTGAGCAAACTTCATTAAACTCCACAGAGACCAATTCTAATGACTCTTTTATAATACCTTATAATTCCTCCATTTGTAAATTGGCTCTTTAACTCTTTAAAAATAAAGCGTTCAACAGTACTGCTGCAATGGGAGGCTGTTGTTTTTTTTTTTTTTATGAACATGTAATTGTTTTTTCTTACTTATCATAAAAATATGTACATGATATTGTTTCCCTCAAAATATACCTGCTTAATGTGTAATATATTAAGTTATTGCAAAACAACGAAGTCCCCAGGCTTTCGATAGGAAGTGTACATTATTAAAAAAGTTATTAAAGGCATTTACTACTAATCAGTAAGAAAAACAGTTTAACACTTCTCATAACAGTTGAATGTATAATTATATTGTTATAATTATGTTTATTGCGTGAATTGTTTTTCTTTTGATTTCTCTGTAAGGTCTATTTACTATATTTAGCTGCTTTTTGCCTTTAAGACTGGAACAATTCTTTCTTCGGTCCAACACATAATTAACACAAACTATATACACTGTAGTTAAATTAGCTTTCCAAATGTACTTTAAAAAGTAGTTTTAAAATCACTAAAGGATGATAAAGAGTTTGTATTTGCCTCCACTAAAGACGGAGAAATGGAGAACGAATCTGATGAAATTAGTTTTGCAAACAAAAAAAAAGGCATTTACGACAATCGCAGCAAAAAAAACGTTACGCATGTAATAAATAGCGTTAACGTCATATAGTCTTTATTATAAATTGCATAATCTTTTTTTTTTTTTTTTTTTTTATCTTTCATATCACTTGACCTGGTTTATTTTTCTACTCTTGATTCAATCTGCTTCCACTGAGAATAAAAAAAAAATGATATTGATGAATTTATCTGCCTCGAGATATGTAGCAACATGAGCTCTACTGCCAAAATGTCAAAGCATCCGTTCATGGACCCCTACTGCTTTCAGAAACGCAGCGCTGAGAATGAGCTCTGTGCCTATTGACTCATCCAAAGTGCATGGAGAGCGGATAAAAATGCAATATACTCTTCCCTCACACCGCTTCCTAGATTCTATCCCTCGGAAAGTATTCATAGCTTATCCAGGATTTATGCATTTCATTCTGTTTACTTTGTTCCTCAACATTCTACACATTTGTTTACAAGGCAAAGAGGCCATAGTGATGAAATTACCTAGTCGTAGACACAGGTTTGACAGATCCTTTCTCATCACAACATGGCTTTCAAATTCAAAAAGGAAAAATAAATTATGGATGCGTGTTTTGTTTTGGGTTTTCCACCCCACTATACATTTCATTAGCTTTCCTTTCTAGGCTGCCAATAAGCACGATTTGGGCTCTGAGAATGGGAACAGGCTCATAGTAAAACAGGACGTGTCCTCCTTCCCGGACCTAATTTAGGATTCAATTACAATACTCTTTAAAAGCGCCGACTTCTCAATTAATTATTTTAAGATTAGCCTGACAGTAATGGCCCTCCCACCATCTCGGGGTTGGAGCGACTCGGCGTGCCCTGACTGCTTTGCTTGCTCTCGAGGAAAGACAAATAAATCAGCTCTCCTCTTCTACCTCCTGCGTTTAGTACTTTTTCAAACGCTGTTGTTTTATACCACTTTTTGCCAGGCGTATTCTTTCCTTGGCGCGCGATTGATATTCATGCGCCACGCCGGGCTGCGTTTTTATGAGCCACCGGGGCCAGCACAGTCGCTGACTGATGGCTCTGCCGCCACCGCTGCTGGGTGTGAGCGGGGAAAAAAAACCCGTCGTCGGGCGCTTTGATTGGAGCCAAGCGGAGCATTTCTCTTCACTGTGTCTAGCATTCCGCCTCCCTCCAACACACACTCACTACCGTCCCGCATGCTGTCTCCCACCGCATGGAAATGAATGGCTCTCCCCTCCGGCGGCAGCCAGCCCCCATTCTGTTTATTTAAATATTTGATATGTAAGCAGTCATAAAATAAGTGTCATAACATGCAGAGAATGACGTGCGCCGTCAAGGAAAGAAGGCCGTTATGCGTAATGGGTTCCGATGCATACGGGACCAAGAGTTTAGCCCGGTGGGGACACGTGACATGCCGAGAAAAGATGCCGGTGGGAATAAATGAGCGTGTGAGTGAGCATGGTACATGCAGAAATAATGCACAGCACAGCAAACACATCAACATGC
The DNA here is from genome assembly GCA_028566695.1 of Bagroides melapterus. Lineage (NCBI taxonomy): Eukaryota > Metazoa > Chordata > Actinopteri > Siluriformes > Bagridae > Bagroides > Bagroides melapterus. The sequence continues at coordinate 16,665,232 of JAOTRN010000002.1, read as the reverse complement.
CTACGCCACACTCAGACCTAATAATGGAAATGTATGCATGCTGGAACGGTCTCGTGAGAAAAGCATTAATATGTAAAAGGGGATATAAGTCTTCTACGACAACTCGCCACCGGCGTTGTCAAAAAAAAAAAAAAAGCTAAACAAAACCTAACCTGATCCTCGTTCAGGAAAAACATGCGAAGGCTCTGATTTATTTATTTCTTTTTTTATTATTTATTTATTGCCACACATTTACCATCAAATAGTCCATAAGGACGAAAACCGAGTAGGTCTAAAATTATAGCTATAGGAATTTCCCTTGGGAAATAGTTGCCTTAAGTAATACAAACAATCTGTGCTGTAAAGACATGTAGTTACTGTGCATGCATACATAGCTACTAAAGATTCAAACAGAAATCATCATTCATTCAGCCAGACGTGACAGTTCCATCCAAATGTAGTCGATCAGACAAAACACGTTTGTCAGGGTCACGGACTGTTTGGAACCTAGGGGGGGCGCTCTGGTTGTTTTTTGTCCGCCCTGCCCTTGTCTTGTTCCTCCCCTTTCTGCACACCTGTTCCTAATGTGTCTTGTTAAGTGTTCTATTTAAGTTCGCTTCGCGGTTTCGTCATATGTAATTACACTGTCTGCTTTGTGTCTTGTCTAACGTGCGTTTTGTTTCTGTTAATAAATCGTGCTGGATATCGTCCCTGCAACTGGGTCTGCTCCCCGTTCCTGTGTCCTGTTCCCAAGTCCCCGTGTCCGTGACAACGTTTGCTTTCTGAAGTCTGATTTAGAAGTTTTGTACCGCTATACATTTACATTTGCGGCATTTAGCGGACGCGCTTATCCAGAGCGACCTCATTTTGATGAGGTAGGAATGTACCTCGTTTTGAACCTATGAGGTTAATGTAGCTCGAAATCAATGTCAAATCATCTCAAATATCCAAACAACAGCCAGGGCATACACTTCTAAATACTGTGTGTTCAAAATAAAGGGTGGATATAAATAAAATGTTTCTGAAACATTTCTACAGTACACGTGTGTATGTGTGTATCATGAATAATAAACGACCATCAAAATATTAGTGTTGAATTAAATCATCAGTTTACAGAAAAGCATAGTGTGGATATTAATCATGTTATTGATTTTATATCATCATATCAGCCCTAGTTTAAAGAAATCACACACACACACACACACACACACACACACACACACACACTATTCGAATCAGTTCAATTCAGTTTATTTGAATAACAATTGTTAACGTCTCAAAGTAGCTTTACAGAAGTATAGAAACAGAATAAAAAGTTTAAAGTTTAAATTTAAGTTACTATTTATTTCTAACATCTCTCCCTAGTGAACAAGCCGGAGGCGAAGAAAGAAAGTGTGAGATGAACCAGACTCAGAAGTGAACCTCATCCTCATTTGGGTGACACTGAACAGGAAATAATGTCAATGGAAATAATGTCCTTTCTACAACAGTTTGTAAATAATTGTGCAACCAAGAGCTCCTGAGGATTCATCACAGATCCACCTTCCTGCCGAAGTGTTCAAATGATTGCTGACCACAAAATTGAAGCAACACACTAACCAACCGCCAGCGAAGACCCGTACATACGTACGTCATGTGACATTTACATTTGGTAGATGACCTCATCCAAGAGACTTGCTCAAGGGCCCATCATTGGCAGATTTGTGATCCTGGTATCTAAGCTCACATCTTTTCTCTCCGTAGTCCCACGTCTTAACCACTGAGCTCCCGCTGTTTATGGAAGGAGTCAGAATCCAGTGCTTTGTCACAGTCAGTAGTTTTCCACCAGGGGAAAGTCTTCAGGGCTGTGCAGACTTTCTTTTTCCAATTTCTGATTAATGTCACGAGTCTTTTTTTTTTTTTTTGGCTTATTAAATTCAAGCGAGCGAAAAAAGGGAAGAAAAGAGGCTGCTGAAGAGTCGATCCATGACAACGTGAATTAATTAAAAAAAAAGTATGTTGATGTGTTGTTCTACTGTATAATAAATAAAAAAGGTACTGCGAGCATTGAACGAATCAGAGATATAATAAACTCTGGGACGTTAACTCTGACTCCTTTTCACATCACATCACCTTTGATTTATTGTTTTGCTAAAACAACATCCCCTGAAATATTTTATTCCTTAAATTATAATGGGTGTTAATTGGCTGAAATTTAGGCCACAGGGTTCTGCTACTCAGAAATGTCGATTCAGAAACAAAGCACAACCTAAAACTTGTGTGGAAAAAAAAAATCCCTTTTCTTTAAGACAGCACAGCTTCTGTTTTGTCATCTAATAAGCTCTCGCAGCTTTCTCACGAGCAGAAGGAACAAGGGTACGAGAGCCTTCAGAGCTGACCTCATGTCCTGCAAATCTGTGCTACGTTACACAGCACCAGCATTTTTTTGGACCTGGGATTCTGCTTGCACTGAGCACAGATGGGTTTTAATTCTTTTTCGCTCCTACAGGTCTTAATTACCACTAATTGAACCAAATCACTTTTTTTCTGCTGTTCTGACACAATGAAACAATTCATCATTAATGCTTAATGACTTGAATGATGGTTCTCTGCAGATAGGCTGAGGGAAGGTCAGCGAAAAGGACACGGCCGACAAGGACAGTGAGGCGCTGACATTTAGCAGGAAATGTAAAAGAAAAAAAAAACTGCTGAGGGGCTAAAACGCTTTAATTGGCGTTCTCTACTTTTCTCTCGCATCTCGTAAGACGGCGCAGATCCGGGCGTGGATTCTGCTCATTCGGCATTGAGCAGCGTTGAGAATCGGCGGCGTAACACAATGCACAGGTCTTCATTAATTACAGCACCAAACCGTACGACTTCATGACGGCTGAAGAGCTGACTGCGCAAGATCTCAGCCTAAAAGCAAGTAGTAGGACAACAGGAAAGAGAAAGGAAAAGAAGAGAGAAATATATCATGCTCAGACAGGAGAGGACTATAACGCATTGTGCTTGGCGTGAAAAGCTTTTCTCTACGAGTCGTCTTAATTTAGCTAAAAGCTCACGAGTATAAGAGTACCGTCTCTCTGACACATCAATTTCAGCTCAAAATAGAGACACACTTTTTTTTTTTCCTTTAAAGAGGCACCGTTTTCCGCTGGGAAAGAAAGAGTTCAGCTGCCGAAACGATTGATTATGGTAATGTGATCTACAAAACCGTAAACAGAGAAGCCAATGACATACAGTTGACATTATAGTAACCTTTGCGTGCTTATCCTACAACGCGAGTGGATGTTCATCAAAAGACCTTCTCATAGGTAAATTAATAGGAGCATTTCTTCTCCTCTCTTCTATTTACACTAGCACTTAGCAAACTATCTATAATCAATAAAAGACTGATTCGATTGAACATATTCAGGTTCATTTTTTGTCTTTTTTTTTTTAAACTATGAAGATGTAAATATAACTGGAGACATTTATGGATTAGCATCCCCATTGATTAGTTCTAGCTGCCAGAAGCACAGGGGGAATGGCTAATACAGTCTGGAAGCTAACAACTTGGCACTGTGAGCGGCTATAACTCTTCAGCCCATTAATTAGGTCATGATATGATCTGAACAAAGAAGTGACGAGAACAAGAAAGGTGTTTCTCCAATCGCTCGACATTTGCATCAGAAATGCAAACACTTAAAAAAAAAGTGATTAAAGGCATTTACTACTAATCAGTCGATGATAAAATCTCAAAGGTGGATCTTTCATCCGTTTAGTGGGTCTCTGCCACCATATGATGTTGATATGGTGCTTTCAGGTTCTTGCTAGCTAATAAATGTTAGACAGGTGACTGTGTAAAATGAGCTAGCTAACCAGCTAGTTGCTAAATGATATTTTGGGTCAAATTAAACGTTTGTATCGCACTTCCATGGTTGGAGGGTTGCGAACTTGATTCCCACCTCTGCCCAGAGTTCTTGCATGTGTTTAAGGGGTTTCCTCTGGGTACTCTGGTTTCCTTCCCCAGTCCAAAAACATGCAGTCTGTCTGATTTGTGTGTCTAATTTGTCCGTAGTGCGTAAACAGCTATTCAGGGTCTCCCACCTTGTGCACCGAGTCCCCTCAGACAGACTCCAGGATCCCCATGACCCTGTGTTTGATAATCTGTACAGAAAATGGATGGCTCTTGTAAACGTATCTTTAAGGGTAACACCCTAGTGACAAGCAAGGGGACACTAATTGGGGATACAGTGCAACTA
>JAOTRN010000002.1:16626772-16639661 GCA_028566695.1 Bagroides melapterus | reverse complement strand
ATACAGTATAATGTAGTTTAGCATATACAGTGTATAGTATAGTTCAGTATAGTATACTATAGTATATATAGTATAGCATAGTATATATATGTACACTATAATATAGTATAGTATTAGTATTAGTATAGTATAGTATATACAGTATATACAGTATAGTACAGTTTAGTATAGTATATACAGTGTATGGTATATACAGTGTAATATAATATAGTATATTATAATATAGTATAGTATAGTATAGTTTTTTCTTTCACACGTTATTTATTAGTTGGGAGTAATGCAATGTCCCCTGTGTAGTTGTGTCAGTTTTGTGCTCAAAATATCTGTATCTGTATATGTGGAGTAAAATCTGAAGTGATATTTCTTTCTTAATTCAGTGAATCACTGAAATCAATAAAAGCATCTTCACCATATAAAATCAGCAAATACGAGCATTTCAAGAGATTTTAAGAATTTAAGATGTGAAATGACATGCAATGTTATGAGACTAAAACTGTATGCTATAGTATAGTATAGTGTAGTATATATAGTTTTATTTTGACACATGATTTTTCATGTTATAAGAAATCAACAATCTTTAATGTTTCTCATTATAATACTTCATTAATACTAAATGAAGCAATATTTAAACATTTTACTTTCATGAATTTACAATTATATTGTTCTAATTTCATGAAATTATTATATAGTGAGGTGTAATGCAACTCTATGTGTATTTGTATCTGTTTAGGGATCCGAGTATCTGTATTTAGAGTTAAACCTGTAGTGAACTTGGTCTAAATGCTAGAAAGCTCTTTCTTTCTTTCTTTCTTTTTATTATTAATGTTCATACCTCTTAATAATATAGTAGTGAACTTGGTCTAAATGCTAGAAGTTCTTTCTTTCTTTCTTTCTTTCTTTCTTTCTGTTTATTATTAATGCTCATACCTCTTTATTATTTTTTGTAACATTTAAATTTTTACCAAAATATAAACAAAGAGGTAGCCTAATTTAAACCATCATAACCCCAACCCGGGCCTGACGTGGTCTTTCGTTCTCCTGTGAGCTTCATATCTTGACAGCATGAATGTAAATACCTTCTACTCATGCCTTTTTATGTGGTGTCCTGTGAGATCTCAGTACTGATGCACACCTCCAGTCTCAACCAGACACCAGATTTGTATTTATATTCATTTAGGACACATTATATCATCATCCCAAATAGCACATTCATATTCAGTTACATTCCTATTATAAAAGGCTAAAAGCGGCAGTTCTTGTTCCATTATTCACTGGGTTTATGTCTAAAGATTTGGCAAAAAAGAGGTAGACCTCTGACTAAAATTTGAGTACCTATTGAAGAGTAAACCATCCTTTTATGCCATATATAGCCACCTAGTGCTGGTTTTCTGCAATTCAAGCTGTCATGCTCTATAATGGTTTCAGATTGGGAAATATCGCTCAATGAAAGTCAAGTGTGCGCCTCATTATTCACCAAAGTGGCCGGATTGTGTGGACCTTTTGTTGCCATAATGGATCCAACAAGACACCGATATTGTAATTACACACAGACGGCTCGTCTGATGATGTTGAGAGCCAAGTGGATAATTCCATGTGGTTTTGTGTGTGGTGGGTGCTTTTCCTGTCTGAAATGCCCATTATCCCTCTGTAGACCGCTCCTCTTGCTTCCTGCGCTGAGAGGAGCCACAAAATTGGCTCAGGCACTGAAGACAAATCACTCGCCTTCAACATTCACTTCTCAGCACTTAAGCTCAAAGAGTTTTAATAAAGTGAAATCAGGTTTAAAATGCTGCCCATAAAATAAGCAAATCATGGTATGAGTGCTGTGTAGCATGTTTTCGGTTAGGTTATGAACTTCATGTTTGTCTAATAAGCTGAATGACTGTGACTGAATGACTGTGGTTTCTCTTTTAATTTGAAAACAGCTTTTATAGCAGATGAGGATTATAAGTGACTTTAGAACATAGTCATCTTAGTCAATAGTCAATACTGTTCTATAAATCTTTGGTTCTGTAAATCTTAAAGAAAAAAAAGACACATTTATATTATAATATATTTTATATGCAAATTGTGGATTTCTCAATACAAAACATTTCACGCTCCTTCATATTCTTAAGGTTGTGCATTCAGATTTCCCTTTTCTTCACATTTATTTTAAACATTGTTTACAGGGTGTTGTTATTAATAATGGTGCCATAAATCATCAGCGTGACCTGCTGTTACTCCATGCCACCGGTACAACTAAAGGGTGCCATATGTTCTGAAGCTTACTGTAGGTTATTGGTATGATTCAAAAGAACATCATAAACATGTAAAAAGATTAGCTCGTGTTACAGCGGTACAATCAAGGACGAAAGGATTACAGAATGAACAGGATCTCTGAAAAGCAAACCATATTTTATTAAAATACATCATAATTCGTGATGGACATGAGCTCATACATCATAATCTCTGCTTCTAGCCTCATCTCTGATTGATGTATTGACAAGAAAATACATCATAATCTATGACGGACATCAACTCCTGCTTTCATAGCCTCAAGGGAGAACTAGATTTAAATGTTAAAGTAATCATTGTCTGAAGCGTGAAGTATGGTTTTGCTTCGAGCTTCTGACTAAGAAGCATCATAGAGTTGTGAGGAGAGAAGAGATGGTGATTAGAACACAGAGAGGCTGTGATCACCTGCGTTTACCACAAAGCTGAAGTCCTACTCCCTGCCCCTTTAAACAACCTGCAATATCATCCCTGTCCAATTAATACAGCAGACCTCTGAAGCTACCTAATCCATTTGATCACTCTGCTTCAAAACATCTGCATCCAATATTTCATCCCTTGATCCGTCGTGTCCTTTACGACAAAACCCAAGGTCCTGTTCTGAAGCTTCAGGGTGGGAATAACTCCCATTTATTCAACAACAGATCTCTGAAATCTCTTTGAACATCCCCTCCCTCCCTCCCTCCCTCTCTCTCTCTCTCTCTCTCGCCCCGTTTGCCCCTGACCCCCACTGCCTGATGATTCATGGCTGTCTCTGGCCTCCTCCTTCTTCTCCAGGCTCTACTCTCCTTTTCTCCACTTTCCCTCTAATGGGGGTTTTGTCTAGATATGAACGAACCAGTATTCTACAGATAAATAAGTTACTCAGCATTTATTCAGTAGCTTGAAAGGAAGCATATATTAATAATTACACATTGCTTAAAAAATGCATAAGACTACAAACTGAGAGTAAAAACAGTTACAGTTAAGGTTTGTTACCTTCCTAAAACACATCTTTTTTGAAAAGAAATACTCTAGGTATCGACTGTTTATGGAATGATTTATCACGTATCGTGCCACAGAAATGTTCAGTTCTCAATGCTGATTGGTTGAAAGGTGTTGATTCATTTTCTATGACAGCAGATCTGACAGCAGTTTCTTTTACAAGACATCTCACTATACTAAATACTTATTTCTAAAGCAACAACTTACACAAGAACCTCATAATCTAACTCTAATAATAAACAGGTTAAACACTGTGCTGTAAAACTTTATAAGTATCGGTGTTGTGAACATGTCTGTATGGAGATAACTGTTTATGGGTAGAGTTTTTACGGTCAGTGGCTTTGTAATATTTTTCCACCACATGAATTTGTTATTAGTAACATTAAATGAAAATATAAACTCACGATCTAAAGTATGATCTTCTTTAATTAATGAATTAATTACTGTAAGAGAAATATGTGTTTATAGGAAAGTGATCAACAATGGGAGGATCCACTGTACATTCTATTATTTCATGTTTTTAACACCTTTATTTTTTTTTTTTTACTGTAAAACCTGCTATATGGTAAAGTTAAAGAAATCTGTTTGCTACACTGTTTGCTATTCAAATATTAGCAATAAAACTTCCCAATTTAGCATCTTCAAATGAAAGTCATTACAATATTATAATTCGAGCAATTATACTGTTTTATTATTTGAAGCAAAGTTCTTTCAAAGTGCTTTCATTTTGAAAAAGAACAAAAGGAGTCATCTTATTTTCCTGTGCTTATTCTGTCACAAGTCCAAAAAGCTCATTTATTTGTTAAAAAAAAAAAAAAAATCTTAGCAAGTTTCTCTCAGAGTATTAGACAGATCCAGTACACAGGATTGAGATAGTCTAATATAAAAATCTTTAAAGCTTTAAGATTTAGTTGTCATGTACAAGTTTGTAGAGAAGTAAATTTAAAGATATCAACATCAGAGCCAATAATATTGAGAAAATGCATAGAAATATAGTGAGAGTGTAATGATCTTGGGGCACGGTGGATTAGTGGTTGGTGTATCTAGATTTGGGGGTTTGATTCATGAGTGTGTATATTCTCCTTGTGCTTCTGGGAATTCCTCTGGATAATAGTTTTTCCTTTCCCAGTCCAAAAACTTGCATCATAGGATGATTGGCATTTCTAAATTGTCTATAATGTGTATGAGTGTGTGATTTTGCCCTGTGAAGGATTAGCACCCCTCCAGGGTGCCCCCTGCCTTGTACCCTGAGACTCCTGGCAGAGGCTTCACATTCCCCAAGAGCCTATATAGGACAAATGGTACAGAAGAATAGATAGATGGAATGGATGGATGGATGGATGTAATGATGTTTATATGAATATCCACTTGTGATGTTTACTACTTTTACTAATGTTATATATGTTTTTAATAACATTACCATTGTATGCATTGAGTTACAAGATATATGTATACAGGCCATAGCCGAAAATCCATCATAATCTCAAGCGGACATTAAGTACTGCCTTAAATCTTAAAGACAAGTGGTTTTGAGTGTTTAAATGAGCCATAGAGTATGAGTCTATAGAAATGTGAAAGAGAACCCTGGTTGAGCCGTCTGACTACGAAGCAGCAAGGCACTCCTGTCTGAGGTGACGGACACTGAGCTGCTCAGTCAGTCTTTCAGTTCAAATATCTTTAAATTGTCCATCATTGAAAAACCTCTCTAACTAAATGAACAGGCTAAATGCCGTGTCTGCCATTTTTACAACAAAAGGCTTTTAGCATGATAAATGCTCTTTCTCTACTAATAAGCCAAGAAATAATGGGAGAGAAGAGTGCAGTTTCATGGATTTCTGCTGGGCTGTAATCCAGTGAATTAAATTCATAATCTTCTGGAAAAAAAATGTAGAGAGTTTTTAAAGTAATACCTTAATTATGTAGCTCTACAAATTTGGAGTTTCCATTGCACTGATTGGTTTAAATAGGAAGTAAAAAGAGCAATATGAAAACAAAGGACGGCCAAATAATAATATTATCCTTACAAAAAAAATAATAAAAAATGTTGCAAGGGCTCTCTGAAAATGAAGAAAATGGTATAGTAGTGTTCAGAATGGGCCTGAATGCTTTATGCTCAGAAATAAAAGTCTGGGTTTTACATTTAACCCTTGGGTGCATCTCAATCAGCTTCCTAGGTCCCTAGGTTGTCAATCAGTGTATCAGTACACGAGTTCCGGGACACTGGAAGACTCGATTCTGATTTCATCAGTCACTGCTAAAACCCATACATATCAAAGATTTGCATGTTAATTTAAATTTTTTTTAGGTTAATTACATTAATTTCTGGCATGGAACTTCAAGCAGAAAGTAGGTTTACTTGTGGATTAAAAAAAATAAATAAACACTTAAAATTTCAAAATTAAAAGACTCAAAACTCAAAAAACTCTAATGTAAGTAATCATTTAAGAGCTACAATGACAATAACAAGTTCCTTACATTTATAAATGAAGTTGAATGATTTTTTTTTTCTCCAAAAATATGACATAATTTCCTATAAGATAACATAGTGAGCATCGATACTCTTTGAATTTTGAGGTGCATTATGGGATTTTTTTTTTTTAGGGAGCAAATGCTCCAGTGCACTGGTGGGATTTTGTGACTGGAAGAGCTTTTAAAATGGCCATCCCCCTGATCAGTGCCCTGACTGCTGAACTACTGAGTGGCCCATATTGAGTTTGGGAGAGAACTGAGACAGAAAATATTATTTTAATTGACCGACTTAGTGTCTATGTATGTTTTTGACAAGCAGTGACTGAGAAAACTACTTCCCATGACCCAGCTTTCATTTATCAGTTTTACTCTAAGATCAGAAAGAGCAGAAAATAACTTTGTGTTGTATAAAAAGTAGGAAATAGAAACTAGTGAAAATAAGGCAGGCACATAACATTTGTGTAGGAAAAAAAAACAAGTATTGTTTCATTTTATGCAACAAATTTTAAAGGATCATTTTAACCCAAATAATTTTAACCAAAAAAACCTAACTGACAATATTTAATCAAAAACAAATGAATTCAAGTCAATTTAGTTCCCTGTTATTTAGTTCATCTGAGACATACTGAGGCATAATAATTATTCAGTTTCAAGCCACAAAATATCTGAGAATTTCATAATTTATGCCTTACGATGTCTCACATTCTGGGAATAAAACATTTCATACACTTGTACTCTTTCTGGTATTAAATAATACAAGGTTTAACAACAGTTATTATTTCCACCATCCTTTGTGTTCACACCACATTGACTTAATTTACAGATAATATGCTTTGATTAACAGCATTCAAATGGCTGATTCAAATGATTCGAATGCAGGAGAAATATACAAGCTCAAAATACACCTGTAAGACTCTCATTTTCTCTGTGGTGCCATTGTTTTACGCCTGATGGCCAAAAACCCCTTAGGCAGCTTTAAAAGAAACGGTAAATTACATAAGCATAGGTAACACCATTGAAGTAGCAACCAACACTTCCAGCTTCAAATGATTTTGTAGTGTAGTGGAGTCAATTAGTTCCCTAATAGCTAGCAACTTAGCTGGTGATGTGGTAGTCATACGCTTGTGCTTGTGTTTGTATATCATGGCTGAGTGAGTGAGGTTAGTGTTAAAGCTACGATCATCCATATCTGACCTTGCTCACTTGGTGACAGGGTCAAACATTTCTCATTAGAGGTGAACATACATTCCAGAGTATCAAAATCATACATCAGAAAGGTCACCAGCTGCATAATGAACTGTGAAATGTCAATTCTATTACTTCATATTTAAATATTGTACTTTTTTTTTACCGGGGGGAACATAAGTGATATTTACTCCCTCCCTGCAAGGCCTAAAGCAAAGACCGCACTTCATTAAATGTAGCCCATTTCTGGCTAGTAAAGTGATTATTAGAGTAATAAACTTACTTCCCCAGTCATGACCTTAACTTTGCCAAGACCACGTTCCTTAAATCCTATCATCCAAATGTAAACATTACATATTAAACCACCAAATTTAGCATAAGGAGAATTTTTTTTACAGCAGTCGGGGGATGGGCAAAAAATGTGCCAATTTTCTGCATAATAATTTATATTTGTTCATGCAAAGAGAACTACACGTCTTTTCTCCCAGAAGATATGTCTACACAAGCAGGGGTGGAGGGGGAAGCACGGAAGCCACAGCATTATATCAAAAGGGCATCCAAAGGAGAATGTTAATAATGATCCCTCTAAAACAATTTCCATTAATTTTCGGCCGCATCACCAGGGAGTAATATCTACATGCCCGAGGCAGGTTTAAATTGCCCAGACAGCCTGTGAAAAGTACACTGCCTCCCTAGTGTCCACCAGCAGCAAAGCATGAGCCAGGCCTCTGGAGAACGCACACTATCCGAGCCTATTACCAGCAAGCAATGACACTGAGGAGGCGGAATGGAGGAGTCTCCAGTAGAAGAGCCCTGCTGTTTGTCAATGAGGAATGGAAAGCAATTATAGGAAAAATATGAAGTGCCTTGTAAATGTACTGGGACAAAGAAAAGAGTTGTGTATTATAAGCCTTAGAAAGTGCCCTACATTTATTATATGTGCTTCTCAATTAGCAAGGGACATTAGATACGATTGTAGTGAACACTGGTTTCAATCCATAAATGATTTAAAAGTAGAGCGATTTTGGTATGAAAAAGTTCAAATAATAAAAAAAAAAGTTTCCAAGATCTAATTCAGGATTCAGTACTCATCTGATCTGAAGTACTGCTGGAGAGCAAAGGGAACACTTCTTCCAATACAATGTCACAGCTACGACCGATATGATCTAGACATTTAATATTCTGAAGCTTTGCCAAAGTGCATCTCCCAAAGACAACGGGTCACCTACTTAATCTGAACAAATGCTGGTCTGAGCGATAGGGGCTTCGTCGAGAGGAGCAGGATGCGAGCCAGCAAATGTCATCAATCAGCAGGGGGATCTTCATAGACTGCAGCCTGGTGACAAGTCATCCTGTGGCATGGTGGCACTTGTTCTTTAAAGGCAGATCATGCAGAATGGCCGGTCAAAGTGGGCACATCTCCTGGGCATCGGTGCACCTGCCGACCTGTCTGCAGTCACGGCTTAACAGGAGCGCTTTGAGAGTTTGCCCTTGCATTTGGCCAGAAATGCCAGCTCTGATCAAGGGGACTGTGAAACTAATAAACATATCGAATTGAAAGCATATCTTGGTAGAACACTAACAGTTAAACATTTCTTGGTTGAAACATGATACGCTTAACGTTGACGTCTTGAGGACACTGTTGCTAGGCAACTGAGGAAGCATGGATATCGAGTAAAGCTAGCTAATGACTGAGACTGACAATTTATCTACCGAGGCTTTAAAACAAACAATGTAAAAACACAGGGATGACAGAAATGAGATAAAACCATCAGGAATAACAACATTTCTCTCAGAGTTGCTGGGTAATTCCTAAAAAAAAAAAAAAACCTAGTGATGAGATGACACCATAATTTAAAAAACACAATACAACAATACAGGGACACAATACGACAATGGCCAAAGGATGCTAATTATAGTAAACAAAATCGAGACAAAAATAAAGTATTGTAACTTTCATTAAAATTCCCTTGTGAATAACTAGCCCCAATTTCGAATCTAGTTTCCAGGGAGATGAGAGCTGGTGGGGGAAATGTTTGTGACTAGTGAAGGGGGGAGAAAGACATAGTCTGGCTCAGGCTGTCTATAGAGAGAGGACACTCATGTCTTTATGGCTGTCCAGGGAGCAGCCTGTCCATGTCAGGGGGGTAATGAAGCAGAACAAGGCCCAAGGACAACACGAAATGTGCACACTACAAACAAAGCATCGTGCCTTTCCTCTGCCTCCTTCACACCATCTCTCTTTTAGGCATGAGTCCTTTCAGCCAAATTACTCTCTGTGTCTCCTGGCTTTGCTCACCATCTCTGTGACTCTGCCTTAAACGCTCACGAATAGCAGCACGCAACCTGAATGTGTCTCATCCTTCGTCATTCAGACAGCCTCTGTCATTTAGCGTAATGCAGGACAATAAGTCTCATGCCTCTCCCTCTCTGCAGGCCACGAGATGACATGTTCCGTGAATGGAGACTCACATTTGTAAAGTAACCATGCAAGGGCGTGATTCCTCAGACTGCCACAGCCAGAACCAGGAAAGACAAAAGCGCAGCAGCTAGGTCTAAAAAGGACGTTTTAGCTGGGAATAAGAGCAAGCAGGAGCGGCTTAATGGGGCCGGGCCCCTGGCAGCAGGAGAGTCAGGGCAAGTCTGAGCGGCTGAGAGGATTACGCTGCAATGAATTTAGAGAATCGCCCCAGTGAGCCTTCCCTCCGTGGATGGGATTTGCTTCTGTATGTCAGCACGGCGGATGCATCCATAGAGAGGCGAATGGAGTGAATATGGGGAGGCATTCGAGCAATTACCAGACTCTGCCCTCTGAAAAAAAAGGTTGAAGAGAGAAAACAGAAAATAGTGAAGAGCATGAAACCCCCAAGATGGAAAGGGAGGGTGAGAGAAGAGAATGTGTGCAAGGGCAGATTTCTCACCCGCAGAGCCATGTCCTATTTACCTCAGTGTGGCTCTGCCTCACATCTGATTACATCCTGCCCCGAGAGACAATAAAATCCTTCTGTCAAAGGTTATTTAACAGGAATGTGACTCTGAACCATTCCTTGTCCTTGTCATTCCTAACCTCAGGCAACTGTACAGCAGGACATATGTCTAGAGATGGCTTCAAAATTTATCAATCAAATGTCTTCGAGAGTTTAATGCACACTTGAGTGAATTCTGACTGCTATCTATTCAAATGTTATGGAAAACAATTCAGCATCATTCATATGATAAATCTCTCATAAATCATTATTCAGAATAGATTCAAATGATGGAGCGGTCTTAAAATATTCAGTGTCAGAATATACAGGGAAATGTGTAATGTCTCCTGAGAGACCTCCGATTAAACCAGTTATTAAATTCTTTTTAATTTCAATTGTCTCTTCAGGACACAATCAGGCACACAGATAACCAGCATATGCTAATTTAAAAGATTTTAAATTTGCATGACGGTACAACCTACACGGTCATTTACTTCACTTTCATCAAAAAAAATCTCACAGAAAATGGGAAAAATGGGTGTTATGCACACATGACTGTGCACAGAGAGTCACCTCCATAGAAACAAATGGAGGCGTTGAGCTCATAAGTCAGAGAAGTGGCGTTGCTTTGGGCAGTAATGACAGGACTGTGGCAGCCTGAATCCCCAGTCATGGCTGCCTGACGTGATGAATGGCTGCCGCTGCCAGGGAGTGTGGGACCTGGGCAGCTTCAACCAATCGATACGCACCACAGGAAACACCTCGCATTTTAAACAGGACCTGTCTTGTGTCTCCAGGCCCCAAACGTGTGAAGAAAGACTGAGACGAGAAGCCTGTGCAGGCGAGTGTGTGAGCATGGCTGAGCTAAGGGGCCTCGTGTCAGCAAAATCAAGGTCGACGAGTCTCAACAAGTAGCCAAAGGGCTGAGCAAGATGCATTTTGAATTGGCTTTCTAAGGATTAGAATCTTTTCTTGGACTGGTTATGTTAGCAGAACAAGCCAAGTTAGAAGATCCTGCATAATGAGGCCTGTAATGGAGATATTGAATGCTTTGCGTCCTGTGTGCCGAGGACCTTCATTACGAGTCAGCATGAACATTCGGGCTAAAATATAAGGAGAAAGGTTGTAGAGTCAGGCTTAGTCAATACAACTAAACTGATTTGCATCATTGGCTCGTTGATTCACTAAAATCACTGACCATAAATAAAACATGAAGACAAAAGGCAAAGAATTACCGTGAACCTGAATTCCCTCCATTCAAAGTGAAAAAGGATTTTTTTTAATGTATTCAATTTGAGCAGCCAAATTGAAATATAATTCAGTTTTTTTTATGAATTAATGAATTAATCTAGGGCATGAGGGAAAGCAAGAAATAACAAAAACAGGAAACCGGACAAGCTAACGGTCAGAAAAAGGAATTACAGTTCAATTGCGCTGCTTGATCCAGGCTTGTTAATGCTACCGAGGCTTTTCACTGAGGTGGACAGATCCCAGATTTGATCTGAATCCTTTGAGAGGTTCATTTTGCTCCTCGTCTTACGCATTTAAAAGTCCATTCAGCAGTCGCAGGTAATGGACGAGGACAAACGAGGTAGATAATAGAGGTGATTAAGAACATTCTAAGAAAATGAAATAAAGATTTTGGAAATCTCTAGATATAGATCGAATAACAATTAATTAGGTTATCACATGTTTTCCATATTCAACACTCCATTCAACTCATATTCAACAGTCACACTTAATGGAGGAGGACAGTACAGGTGGACAAAAGAGGTGATTAAGAACAATCATTCCCTCATCTATCTAAGAAAAGTCAGGATTAACAATAAAATGAAATGAAATGAAGTTGTTTGGAAATTTAGAGATATACAGTAAATGTCAATTAAGGTTATCAGGAATGTTTTCCACATTTAAAACGAATGCATCAATATCAAACGAGTATCATCTGAGTCACTGTGCTCCATTTATAAACAAACCCCCTCAGGAGCTTATCTGCCAAAACAATCCCAGTTCTGACAGAAATGGAGCGTTTTCATTTTGGTACCCCATTTATTTTAGGGAGCCGGGTCTTGGCAGAGAACCAGGCGACAAGCGAGCGTGAGGGAAGTGACGCTGATTGTGTTTCTTCTAATTAAACCCTGGCTGACCTTGGTGTTGGGAAACCATTAGTTTTCAGTTGTAATCATCCCACCACAGCAATTACATCCTATTTGGTCCCACTTGGATTTGCAAGATTGCCCTGAACAATCAGGAAAAGTGCAGGACAAACACACGGAAGCAGAAAAAAGGGGTCGGGACTGCAGTGTGTAAAACCTGAACGGCGATGTACCGGCCATGCGGCCCAGCACAGGAGGAGCAGAAGAGGACAGACATGAAGGAGTCAATATTAGTGACACAGAGATAAGATGGTAATTAGATGATCAGTGAAACTACTTTGACTTTTACAGCATAATTGCTTGATAAAATATGCATGACTTTTCAATAGATGGTTTTTGCTTACTCACGTCTGTCTGTTTATAAACAGAGTAAGTTTTCTCTCAGGTAAGGACATTGTTGTTTTAAGGAAAATGAAGGAAGAGGACCTTTATTAATCAGAAGTTCATTATTTTCCCCCTAACATCTTCTCCCAAGTGTTTTAATCCTCTTATACCACAGCAATTTGCCAGTGCCAAAAACTGTCATTGTTGTTGTTTTTTATTTTATTTATTAATGATTGTACATTGTACAACCATTTAAAGTTAAATAATACAACAAAAATACAGTTTAGCAGGAGAAATTAAAATGACAAGAAATTAAAATTTACAGAGAAATTAAAAAACACAACAATACCTCTTGTATTGTTATGAAAGCTTAACTAAAAACCGATTGCATAAAATATAGAACTAAGCATCTCTTTGCAGAAAGCTTCATCATATTAATGACTGTAGAGTTGTTTGTTAATTAATTATATTATGATTTGTATCCACCATTAAAGTGGCCTGTCCCTACTGTCCACATGTGCTGATTTAGTC
>JAOTRN010000002.1:16540682-16550911 GCA_028566695.1 Bagroides melapterus | reverse complement strand
ATCAAATACTGAAAATATGAAATTAATGGTTAAATATATAACAGCATTTAATTATTCATTAACATAGAATTATGTGTTCTTTTATAAAATGCCTGTATTTATTACAGATCCCCTTGCTGCAAATTTGGGCTTCATTTAAATTTATTTCTGTCATCTTTATTCCCTTTTATTGCCAATTTATAACTTGTAAATCAATATTGTTTGTTTTAAAATAAAAACAAGTCCACATCAATGATTTCCTGCTTTATGTTGGAGATATATGTTTTACTGGGAATTAGAAATTAGCATGACTCAATGGATGTGCAGGTGTTTCTATTAAAGTGGTTGTTGACTGTATTCTGTGTGGTCACAGAGAACATACATTTATAGTATTTGATAGATGTCCTTATCCACAGTGAATTAGACTGTATCTAGTTTATACAGCTTATACAGCTGAGCAATTGAGGATTGTGGGCCTTGCTCAGGGGCCTGGGATTTTTTTTTACTCTAAAGTGAATTATTTATTATACAAACCAGTAAACAGTAAAACAATCCAAAATGTTATCCACTGCAGTTTGCTTAAATAAAACACCAATTGTACCAACTGTACCAACACCAATTGTATATAATGTATATGGTAGAGAATGTAAAATATGTTAGTAACCATGAATAAAGATCCACTGCTGTGTGTTTTCAACAGATTAGTGATGTCATTTCCTGTTGTTGATAAGAACTGCTAAACTGTGAAAGTGAAGTAGAGAAAGATCCAGGCAACCAGTTACCCTGTGCATGTCATGGAGCTGGTGTGTGTCGGGTTTGCCTTGCTCGTCATTGCAAGTATGACATTTCTGAATTAATGACAAGATCTTTATTAAAAGAATTTTGAATCATGATTTGAGTGGATGTAACAGAAATTGTATTCTTTCCCTTACAGAATCTTTACATGGAGTAAACATTACACAAAGTCCAACTTTACTTTTAAAGAAAGGCGGTGAATCTGTGGAAATTAAATGTCAGCATGATGACATCACCCATTACTACATGTACTGGTACAGGCAGAGAAGTTTGGGTGAAATGGACATGATCACTATGTCTTTAGGGAAAGATATGTCTCAAACAGTTGAACCATTTAACAAGAGTAAATACTCTATGCTCCGTCCTGAGGTATTACACACAACTCTGCAGCTAAAGGGACTAGAAGTGGATGATTCAGCTGTGTACTTCTGTGCATCCAGAAGCACAGTGTTATAAGTGAGCGACACACGTGAGCAATAACCTCAGCAATGATGCCACAGAACAGTCACAACATGCAGCTGATGGATGGAATTAAAGCAGTTTAAATTCTATATTTTTTATTTTCTTTATTTCTCTTACAGCACAGTACAAGAAATATAATCAGCATAATCAATGAAATCTTGATTTTGCTGTAAAATGTCTGTGTGGTTACTAAGAGAAAGACGACGTAATTACAGTGCCATAAAGTGGATTACAGATCATATGCTGACCTCTGCAGGATGAAATGAGGAAATAAACAACATTTACAGTAAACTACAAAAAAAAGAAAAAGAAATACAGCTGATTGAATCACATGTTCTAAACTTTCTACTTTCTTAGGATGCTATTAAAGACTATTTAATTACAGTATTTTGTTTTTAATATAAAGTATAAAAATGTTGAGAAATAATGCAGTTATAATAAAGAACTACTTTATAATAAGTTATAATAGAGAGCTTTGAAGGGTTTTACTTGTCAAGAACATTCAGACCTTAGTTTCACATTAAGGGTAAAACACCATTGTATAATAAAAATATAAATAAATGCTTTTATAATTCATAGGAAAACATGCACTAATCCTTGAAGTGTGTATATAGTTATACATTATTATATACCATAAAAACAATAAATGTAATACATAAGGCTTGGCATCAAAAGGGACATGAGTCTGAGTGTATATTTCACACTAAATTCTTATGAAGTGAGGCTTTCTATACTGTGTCAATCCAATCGTGTAAACACAATGATGGTGAACGAGAAGATGAGAGCGCTTGTGCTGTAATCATCAGTGGTCATGTTTGTAGGCTGCTTTGTGGTCTGGGAGTTGCAGATGGTGGTCAAGTCCCCATCGTCTTTTTAGGCTGTGTTTGTAGGCTGCTAAACATTAACTGATATAGGAAGCATCGTGACACATTATGACACATTTCTATTGTGCTCTTGTTAACTGATGTGGTAAATAATATCAATTAGGACAGGCTTAATATAAAGTGATACCTTGCTTAGGTGATATCATATAAACATAGATTATCACCTATGTCAATGTTAGGTTTAGGGTTAGGAAAAGATTAAGGTTAGGATTAAGGTTATGTTAGGGCTAGGTTAGGGTTAGATTAGGGGTAGGGCTAGATGAGAGTTAGGGCTAAATTAGGGTTAGATGAGGGTTAGGGTTAGATTAGGAGTAGGGTTAGGGCTAAATTAGGGTTAGATGAGAGTGAGAGTTAGGGTTAGATTAGGAGTAGGGTTAGGGCTAAATTAGCGTTAGGGCTAGATGAGGGTTAAGGTTATTTTAGGGCGAGATGAGGGTTATGGTTATGTTATGGTTAGGGTTAGATGAGAGGTAGGGTTAGGGCTAAATTACGGTGAGGATTAGGGTTACATTAGGGTTGGGTTAGGGTTAGATTAGGGGTATATGAGGATTAGGGTTAGATTAGGGTTACAAATGCAACTGCTTATTTAAAGAGACAATATTGACAAACTGTGGAGCTGTTAATAAAAGGAAGTGACTGCTGAGAAAATCTGTGTATAGAATATGAGGAATATTCCATGATTTTTTTTCTTAAGTTAGACACAAACCTGTTTTCACAAATCCTACTGATGATTTAATAGAAATATGTTTTTTTTTCCTGAATTTGTTTTAATAGTCTTTAGGTTGGTCTTTAGGTTTCTGTTTGTTTAGTTATGTTTTCTAATAAATCTTGTGGCTTTTCAGGAACAGGCTGCGATATAATGAAAACCCTGATATAATGAAAACCCTGATAGCAAGGTGAAGCAGGGGTATGTGGGAAAAGACGGATGTTAATTTGAAAACATAAAAAAAAAAACATGTTTTTGAGCATTTATATTTTTCGCTAACGTTTGTGGTCCAGCAACATGAATATTACATGTATTACCGTATCGGAAGGGGATTCAATGTTTTCCCAATCTCCAACCCACAGCACGTGCCTTGCATTCTCCTCCCCTATTCCCCTGGGAGCAGGTTTATACAAATGAAGACTACAAATGAAGGGTGAATACTTTTACAATGAAAGATTTAACATTTGTTCTTTGTTATAGGTATTATTTGTCATTTTAGTAGAAGTAGTGGGGTGGCCCAAGAGAGTAGAGAGCAGAGATGAGGGTTTAAATGGTACACAGCATAAGGCTGTAAAAAAATAAAAATCTGTTGAAATGAAAATGCTCAAATAATGTAGGCAAATTAATTTTTTTTGCAATTCATCAGATTTTTATTACACTAGAATAGTTTGTCCCAGGCCTGGGAACTATGCATTGCAGGCATTCTCATGACAGAAATCCCAGTTATGTCATTAACATACTCCAAGGGGTGAATACTTGTGCAAACCATGGAATATTATCATTATTTCACAGCTTTTTCAGCATCTGTTAGTAAATAAATGTTTGTAATATGAGTCTTCTGTGTCTCCATCTCCTGGTGTAGTTACAATGAAGTTAGCAGTTCTTGAAATCCGTCATACATTGATACAGATACAGGAGGGGGTGGGTGGGGGTTATGACACAGGAAGATTTTTTTTTTTTTATACGAAGCACCTGCTCGATTTCTTGGCACTCACAAATAGCAACATTCAGTTTAGATTACACTGCTTGCTTAAACACCTGACAAAGTTATAATAGTCTGCAAAGTGTCAGATGAGAAATAAAGATAAAGTGAGGTGAGGGAGGGGTACGGGTGAGAGGCAGAAAACACTATTTTGTTTTTGTTCAATGCTTTAACACCGTGGGGACAGGGGGCCACGATGATACATTTCCATAGAGCCGTCGTACAAAAACCTCCCCGTATTTACCGTTAGTGTCAGTCGATCCGAGAACAGAGATACGTGATTTATTTAACATCAATTTAAACCACAGGACTCTATGTTTCATTTTTAATATGCAGCTTTCTTTTTTTTATTCATTATTACTGATTTTATATTATTTTTGTCATCTTGGAAATGCACATTGTTGTATATCAGCTGTTCATAATTTTTGTAACAAGTCATCACATAAAACTTTGCACCAGCCTGTTTTTAAATTGGAATTTATTCTGGATTTGCATTTTTTCACGTTTTATATTTTGCCTTGGAATACTACAAGGACTTGTTGCATATTTTGAAGCACTACTCTACAATGTGACACTGGATCTCAAGCATATTTTGGAGATAGAACGAAATTGACCGTTTTAGGTAAGTCCAAAAGATTCTAATACAATAAATAAATTGAGACTAGATTGTGTAGGTCTTGGTTAATTTGTAAATCTAATTACTGAGCCACATCAGCCCTAAGCAGGTTTTTTAATGGAATTGGGCCAGGTTATTAAAACTAGCACTAGACAAATCTAAGAAATTTGTTTGCACAAGTGTACTGTGCCAACGCCTATCAAGCATACTTTGGAGCTGGGACAAAACTCACAGTTTTAGGTAAGAAAGTTTTGGGCCTGTAATTGTCATCAATGTTTAGTTAATGGACAGACATGCATTAGATGGCAAAGAAAACAACTTTGCTTTGATTTTAATGGGTGAAGTTTGTGTCTTTAAGTGTCAGTGGCTGCTATCTAAGTCAGTAATTTTCTCAATTTAATGTACCACATCTGTTAGCCGTAGCATCACTGAGGAGAAATTATGAAGTCATATAAATTCAGACAGTTGAGTTGAAAAATTTGCTCAGAAATTTGTTTGCACAAGTGTACTGTGCCAATGCCAATCCAGCATACTTCGGTCCTGGAACAAAACTCACTGTTTTAGGTAAGGAAATTTTGTTTTTGAAACTTTAATCATGGTTACATTTATTTTAATGGTAATGAAAATACTGCAGTATTCCAGATGTTAAGATCTAATTAAATGATTTGTGATCTTTTCTGTGCAAGTGGTTCAAGTCTACATTGTTTTCTACATCTAAAGTGCCGTTCTGCTCATATATTGGAGTAAACGTGAAGCTTTTTTACAGTTAAAGTTCAAGTTAGTTTAGTTAGAAACCTTCAAATACAAAGCAAATGTGTGAGAAATTATGTCAAGTTCACAGTATTAACATTAGAGAGAGCTGGGAAATTTGTTCACACAATCATACTGTGACAGCGGTTATCAAGCATACTTTGGAGATGGAACAAAATTAACCGTTTTAGGTAAGAATGTTTTGAACTTGAATATATCACACATCTGAACATGTAAAATTGCTTTGCTAGTTGTAAATCTGAACTGTTCAACTTTGCAGAAAAACGTTGATTTGATTTAATGTTTGGAGACCATTCCTTTAATTTGTAATGTTCTACAGCCTTAGGAGAAACCAGGATATGTTATATATAAATTTTTATTATGCAAAAACAAGAGAGTTGAGGCAAAGTGTAAACAACTAGCACTAGAGATCTGAAAAATCTGTTCGCACAATCATACCGTGATAACCGTGACCAGGCATACTTTGGACATGGAACAAAACTCACAGTTTTAGGTAAGAAAGTTTTCGTCTTAAAACTGTAGCAGTCTGTTTTTTTATTTAGAGTCAAGGCTATTTATTTGAAAAATTTCATCAGGTCAGATTGTCATGATAGCATTAATGAGATCAGGGAAATTAGTTCATGCAATCAGACTGTGACCTACACAGAGCCAGCATACTTTGGAGATGGAACAAAACTCACAGTTTTAGGTAAGAAAGTGCTTCAACGTTCTTTGAATGTATGTGACAGAAAAAAAAAGATCTATTTTTTAACAGCAGTATAAGTGATTTATCGAATGGTCATTAGAGCTTGAATCTAGACACACTTTTTGACATGACAACCAAATGCTGTGCCAATTATGAAGCCTATTTCGGCAGCGGCACAAAATTAACAGTTCTTGGTAAGTATTGCTTATGTATTGTTTGAAAAGTTTCTAACCTTTCTTACTGTAGCAAGCAACATATAGTATTATATGTATATTGTAATACACAAGTAGTATTACAAGAACACTTTTAGGAAATCGGGTCAATATGATCATGTTCAAAACCAAGCAATCCAGGTAGACTGTAAAGTTTCTGTATTTAATTTATTTTTAATCATATGGAAAGCCAGCTTATTTTGGTGAAGGGACAATAATTGAGCCAGGTAAGAAATATCATCATATAAATCCTCCAAGCTGTTATGGTTCACTCTGCTGATTTATGAAAAAGTGCAGTAAACAGAGTTAGAAATGAAAAGCAGGCAGAAATTGTCTAAAATAAGATGCAGATGTTTAAGAGACAGCCAGAAATCTATGTGCTCATATTCAGAAGCATATTTTGGAGCAGGCACCAAACTTACAATTTTAGGTAAGAAAATCCATTGAAAAGTCCATATTTACTGTACTTATGTATCTATAAGTATGTACTTACTGTATAACAACATGGCTAGATTGAGGGTCACATTCAATATGGACATTGTGGAAGTTTTTCGGTAGCTTAGTGTCGATGTGACGAACTACAATCCTGCATTCTTTGGTAGTGGAACTAAACTAACAGTAAGAGGTAAGAAAATTTGATTAAACTTGATAAAATGTCTGATTACAGTTTCGTATAGAACACAAAGCAATCTGAATAAAATCTTAGATACAAAATTATGAAAGTTTTTTTTGCTGTAATATTATATTCTTTCTTTAATTGATTGTGTTAAATTCTGCTCCTGTATCATATATCCGTTTGATAAAGTGTACAAAAAATTATAGTACAATTTAAAGCACTATAGACGTAATTGGAAGTTTTTCAGTAGCTTAGTGTCAGTGTGATAACTACGATCCTGCTTACTTTGGTAGTGGAACGAAACTGACAGTCAGAGGTGAGAAAGCCTAATTATATATATATTTTGTAAACATGATATATAAAGAGTAAAATTTTATTTAAACTGTTAAAATGTTACTTGGAAAAGTTTATTCATTTGTGTATTGTTTTCAGAAAGGCTATTATAATAAACTGTCTATAAAAATATGTACCAGATATACACGTGCTGCACAAAAGAAGTTAAGAAATAGACAGATGATGGATGTTATATACTTTTTGCTATATGATGGTTGGATAATTTCATTAGTAAGCTTGTACACTGTGCCTCTGGGACCAGTCAAGCTTACTTTGGTGGAGGAACCAAATTAACAGTTCTTGGTAAGGAATAACTTACAAGTCTTCTGTAATAACTCTATAATTTTATCAGTGTGTAGCTTTGCTAAAAAGCTAAAAAGAGTGTTTTTAAAAAAAGAGTAGGGGATAGAAAAAAATTCAGTCCTTCAGGAGATTTTCATTAGCTGTGTGTCATTGTGATAACAACGATCCTGCTTACTTTGGCAGTGGAACTAAACTGACAGTCAGAGGTGAGAACGCTTAATTATATCTTTTTAAAGCAAGATATATACAAAGGATTCAATGTTTTTTGATAGGGGTTATTCATTTGTGGTACATTTTTAGAAACGCAATTATGTGAAAAGACCTATATAGATGTGATTTAAAAAAATAGACACGTACATGTGCCGCACAAAAGAAATTAAGCAGTAGGTAGATGATGGACAGTAATTTCATTAGGGAGCTTATACACTGTGTCTCTGGGGCCAATCCAGTTTACTTCGGTGGAGGAACCAAGTTAACAGTTCTTGGTAAGAAAATAATGTCACTAATCAGTAATCAGCAATTACTCCTTAATTTTAGCTTAAGGTAACTTTGCTGATGTGTAGAAAGAAGGAAGGATATACAGTTGTTAATGCTTTTTGAGGCCATAGAAAAAAATATTCAGTCCTTAGGGAGTTTTTCAGTAGCTGAGTGTCAGTGTGACAGGCAACTATCCTGCTTACTTTGGCAGTGGAACCAAACTGACAGTCAGAGGTGAGAAAGATTTTATTTCCTTAAAGTATGATATATAAATGATTCAGTTTCTCTTAGACCATTTATTGTGTTCCCTGAAAGAGGTTGCTCATTGGATATTGACTTTTTAAATCTGTATGAAAAAAGCAAATCTTCTTTAGACCAGCTATAAATGTGGCAAACTTTCTAAAGTAAAAAAGTGCACATGATGTTCACAAAAATAAGTAAACACTGGGAAAACAATGGCTTTCATAGACTATGTGGCACATGCTGGTTGATTCCATAGGCACATGATAGTTGATTTCATTAGTAAGCGTGTACGCTGTGGCTCTCAGGGCAATCCAGCTCATTTCGGTGGAGGAACCAAGTTAACAGTCCTTGGTAAGAAATATCATGTTAGTAACTACTTTTTAATATCCATAGCATTTCGTTTTGATGATCTGTGGAAAGAAGGAAAGCTATACAGTTGTTAATTCATTTAGGGGACTGAAAAATTTTCAGTCCTTCAGGAGTTTTTCAGTAGCTTAGGATCAGTGTGACAGGCAGCTATCCTGCTTTGTTTGGAAGTGGAACAAAGCTTACAGTGAGAGGTGAGAAAGATTTGTTAACTGTTTTAAAAAGCATGGTTAATGTTTAATTTGTTTTCTTCAAAAATGATTTCAAATAATAGAAATAGATCTTGTCTGATTTGTTGAACAATATTTATCGTTATGAAGAACGTTTATCCTCGTTAGGGAATAGATAGACATGACATAAGCTTGATTTGCAGGTTATAGAGATTATGCATGTGAAGAATCATTAAGCATCATCCAAATGATGGATTGCACAGACTAACTAAAACATGATGGATAGATCATTTCATTAGTGAGTTTGTACACTGTGCCTCTGGTGGCCGTGAAGCTTATTTTGGTGGAGGAACCAGGCTAACAGTTCTTGGTAAGAAATATCATGTTACAAATCAATAGCAATCAAATGTTTAATTTTATAAACATTGAGTTTTGGAAATCTTTAATGCATTATGTAAAACCAGGCAAATTCTGAAGGGTTTTGTTAAAGAAAAAACCTCAGGCTAGTTAAGAGAATGCAGTTCAAGCCGTTTCTTTCACAAGTGTTCATGTTGTGCTTAACAATCCAGCTCACTTTGGTGACGGGACTAAACTAACGGTTCTCGGTAAGAAATATGAATCTTCTTTTGAAATCCACTCAACTAAAGTTCCTTAAACTTTAGCTGGTTTAATTCAAATGTCATATATAGTAAATAGTACTGTGATATCAAGAGTAATACTTCAAGCTGAAGCACAGACATTAAAGATACAGCCTTGAAACTCTGTGCTTTGGTTCACAAGCATATTTTGGAGCAGGCACCAAACTCACTGTTTTAGGTAAGAAAAATCTATACTATAGAAAAAAATCTATACTGTATGTCATCTTAATAGCCTGGAAATGATGTAGTTATATAATAGTAAAGCTACATTGAGGTTCACATTCGTTATAAGCTAAAAGAGTGGAGGTTTTTCAGTGGCTCAGTGTCAGTGTGACGAGTACTGATCCTGCATACTTTGGCAGTGGAACTAAACTCACAGTTCTAGGTGAGAAAATATGATTTCTTAAAAGATTACCTTTTCATTTGATTTGTGAAGTTTATTAGAAGACCTACATTTTAAAAGAATGTGAATAGACCTTTTTAGATTAACTTAATCAAAATTCATTTGCTCTTCTTAAAAGGTTAAACTGGCATGCTAAATACTTAAGGAACATTATAGTAAGGGTTCTGTAGAAAAAATTACTATTAAAAGTGCAGTGTAAATAGTTCAATGTTAGCATCCATTCAAGCCTAAGTGCTACAGGCTGTTTTAATCTTACTGCTGTTCATTGTGAACACTCAGCCTGCACTTTGGCCAGGGGACTAAACTGACAGTTCTCGGTAAGCTCTCTGTTTTATTCAGTCATTGTAATCGTTCTTGGACAATTTGATGTCAATTTCCAGTTCTTGGTTAGAAATATCAAATCTCTGTGAATGTCCTCAGCTAATAGAGCTTTAAGTGTGTGACAAGTACATGACAGATTTGTTGTAAGTGTAAAATGCTAAGCAAAGTGTAGATGTTAAAGATACAGCCTTGAAACTCTGTGCTCTGGTTTGCAAGCATATTTTGGAGCAGGCACCAAACTCACTGTTTTAGGTAAGGAAAACAAAT
>JAOTRN010000002.1:16457042-16469781 GCA_028566695.1 Bagroides melapterus | reverse complement strand
TATTAATATACACTAGTACTGCATTATGTTATGACATAATAGATATTTATTTTAAACAATCAAATAATTTATCATAAATTATCGATCTTATTTTAAATTATTTTATTTTTGGCAGTTACTGAAGATCCGTAAATGAATGAATGAATGAATGAATGAATGAAACAAACAAAAGAACAATTCAGAAATTCTAACATTAGTGCCGTATTAAAATCAGGACAGTGATCTGAAATCTTCTCCCAAAAAAGAGGCTGGGTACGGTTATACGACGAAAATACAAGAGGCTTTTACTTTGAAAAGTGCTCCAAACCCAATAGAAGAGTCGTTTGTGGTTCATAAACTCGGGTCAGTGTTTACTGTTCGTCATCATGTCCGCCGTGGAGGCTTGGTACATGGACGAGTCCAGTGAAGATCCGAGACTGCCTCATAAATTACACCCCAATCAACCAGTGAGTCTACAGGAGCTCCGGGACATCGGGGTTTGTTACTGGAAGGTGTGTCAAAGTCTAATTTTTGGGGTTAATGATACCGACATAACTTGTATAATAACTGCATGACTCGAACTGATAAAAAAAAAAGTTGTTAGAAGCCAATAGGTGAGAAAATATCATGAATATTTATATCTTCACGATCAGTTGCAATATGTGATCATGACCAAGTGACTGACGTATACGACTGTAGAAAGGACATTATTTATAATCACTCTCCAGTGTTTATAATAATTTATATTCACACCATCTGGTGTCTCCCAAATGATGATGGGTTCCCTTATGAGTCTGGATCCTCTCAAGGTTTTTTCTTCATACCGTCTAAGGGAGTTTTTCCTTGCCATAGTCTCCTCAGGCTTGCTCATTAGGGATAAATACAAATAAATCTACAAAAAAATGTTATGTTGTGTAAAGCTGCTTTGAGACAATGTCCATGGTTAAAGGCTCTTTAGAAATACAAATGAATTGAACATCAAAACGTGTTATATGAAGAAGAATGAGGTTACGACAAGATTTGTAGTTAGCACTTTATCAGAAGTTAAGGATTGTGTGATATTTATTTGTTTTTTTTCTTCCTGCTTTCGATTGAACCATTAAAAATCATGTGATAAACAACTGAATCGTCCAATCATCTAAAAACACCACCAAACAAAAAAAAAAAATCGAAACAAACGACCAACAAACAAACAAAAAACATTGTGGAGCTCAGACACAAAATGTGTAAAGGTTGGCAGGTAATATAATAAAATCACTGCACTGTGTATCGTGGCAGTGAAATATCATGTAGGGATGACAAATCCTTTATATCGTACATTCTTTTGTTTAAAAATTGAAAATGATACTCATTTGGTCAGGCCTGATTTTGAAGAATAATGCTAATCCTTTAAATAAAACATTCAGCAAATAATATTAGTAACACATTATAACATATATTAGGAATATTAGAAACAAGAGACAAGAACTAAAGTGCGGCAAAATATTACAGTCTGGGCTGACAGGAAGTTTATCGTAACTCAAGTAACCACTCTTCAAACGTGATGAGCAGAAAAGCATCTCAGATCGCATTATATATCAAGGCAGATGAGCTCCAACAGTAGACCACATTAGGTTCCATTCCTGAAGACCAGAAATCTTAGACCACAGTGGGGACAGTGTCACGTGTTGACTGGAAAGACATTTCCAGTCACATCATCTAATAAACTGTCATACTGTTGTTGCTACAAATATTGCTAGTTTTGTGTAAGAAGAACGTTTTCTTCTGTTCTACAGGGATTTCCAAACCGAATTTCATTATACTTGTGTGATGACAGGAAATATATTCTTTTTGGCATTTTATGCAGACAAACTCGGGTCATACAGACTATAGGGGCATTAGGGATTATTTTGTATATAACGTGCATGCCGAAGATCTCCATAAACTGATCATCAGCATTCACCTTGTACTATATAGTGGAAACTTAGCTGTAATGTACAATAGCAGATTTCAGCTAGGTCAGAGATTAAAATTCCTTTAGGTCTTAGCCACAGCCTTCTCTACAAGGTGGGTCTATGTTGTCATGATAGTCATCAGCATATTATTATTATTATTATTATGGATCCAAATCTTCCATTTCTAAAACAATTAAACATTTTTCAAACTGCGTTGTCTGTTCCAGTTAAACATTTCCACTGAGGATCAGCTGATCTGCATATTTTGATTTGGCACTTGTTCTAAATCAGAAGCCCTTCTTAGGACTGGAAATGAGTTAACCCCCAGTGACTGGGTTGGTTCCTTGCCCCAGAATCAAACCTGGGGAGTGTCTGAGGTTGTACGAGATTCTAGCTGCTGGAGCATTAGTTTTATCCAGAAAATAATGGTATGGGTGCAGGTTTTTATTCCGGTCGAGCAGAAGCCACACCTGATTTCTCCTGTTTAATCAGATGTTAGTGGCATTCAAAGACTCAGGGTTCACATGTGCTAGAACACCTGGAAATATTCTGAAGAAATCGAACAAATACACGTCTTTCTTTCTGTTTTCAGTTAAATGCTGATATCTATGAAACCGACCCCGAGTTGCAGAAGATCCGAGACGAAAAAGGTTACTCCTACATGGACATCATCGATGTTCACCCGGATAAACTGCCCAACTACGAGGATAAAGTAGGTCGCTCCAAACATCCAGATCCGTTATAACGACGCCGTGTGTGTTTTTAAGTAAAGGTGGCTCGTTTTCCAGTTAAAAATGTTCTACGAGGAACACCTGCACCTCGACGACGAGATCCGGTACATCCTGGATGGAAGAGCGTACTTTGACGTTCGAGACGAGAACGACCGTTGGATACGCATCGCTATGACAAAGGGAGACATGATCACGCTTCCAGCAGGAATATATCATAGATTCACCATGGATGAGACGGTACGCCTTTTTTTTTCCTCTGAAGCGCATAATATTTTCGCACAACCAAATTCATTTTAGAAAGTAAAGGCACTGAGTAAAAAATTAACCACTTTTTTTTTCTTCCAGAATTACACAAAAGCCATGAGGCTGTTTGTAGGTGAGCCGGTGTGGAAGGCCTACAACCGACCAGCTGATCACTTTGACATTCGCAAGCAGTATGTGGATTCACTGAAGTGCCTCTTGAGCACCAACCAAGATTGAGTTCTTTTTGAAAAATAATTATGAAAGAAATAAATATTTCTAGCATTTTAACAAAAATAGTACTGTAAGAGTTTCTTTTCAATCACAAACACAATATTCATAGTGCCTTCATTTTGTTTTTTTTTTTTTTTTAAAAAGAAAGTCTAATTCTCCTAGTGGATTGTAGAGTTGTTTATTAAACTGTAATTAGCACAATTTGTATCAGAAACACAAAATATTATCACACTAAGGTGTAGATGTAACTTCTGTTTGCTTTATTGTGTAATGTTCCGAGCCAATTACTGTGAATAAAATTCCAGAGCTTTATATCTGTGTTGTTATGGCATAGGTCACAGAACAGGTCATACACAGGTGGTCATGAAGCTCAGAACACAACACAACACAACACACACTCACACATACACACACCCCAATGCTCAAGTACTTCCAAATTAGCTGGGCTTTATTCAGATTTGTGTAAGAAATATACAGTACAGTGCAGTCGAGGGACACACAGTACAAACAATACACACACACATTCACTTTTATATATTGTCTGTTAACAGACTGGTAGCAATTTAATAAAATGCTTTCTTGGAAGTGTCTCAGAAGTCCTACAGTGCAAACGTCATCTTAATATGAACTCAATAAATACAGTGAAACTTGTACTGTCCATGTCCCATGCTTTAGTTGTCCTGAATCTTAACTGACTAGTCCAAACTTGGCAGCCGTTACAGTAATGACGTGGCATATTAAGCAGGGAAACGAAGGACAGCTTTCTTATCCTCTTCAACCAATCACGTGAAGTTATGAGTCACAATAATGCCATCAGTCCCAAAACCAGAAGCCAAGGATCTCTTTCTCTCCTCTGTCAGTCACAATGACATCAGCCAATCACAGGCATCTGTGAGCTCATATGTGTGGAAATACAACAGAGTGTTACGCTGCCCAGTACTGCAGCATGAGAAGAGGCAGACGGCAGGCTTCACGTGTCTCAGGGAAAGCATGTGTTAGCTTTCATCCTCTTCGGTTGGTAGCAGTCTTGTAACTGGTGAGACCTGGCTGGTGAGTGGGAAGTGGTCAGGAGTACTGGGGATAAAAACCCTAACCAGTCAGCATGTTGTTGAGCAGTGGTCATAAAAAACTGTTGGTGTCGAGCTAGTGTCTTTAATTTCTCCCAATATGTTAAACTCGGGTCAGTGTTTACTGTTCGTCATCATGTCCGCCGTGGAGGCTTGGTACATGGACGAGTCCAGTGAAGATCCGAGACTGCCTCATAAATTACACCCCAATCAACCAGTGAGTCTACAGGAGCTCCGGGACATCGGGGTTTGTTACTGGAAGGTGTGTCAAAGTCTAATTTTTGGGGTTAATGATACCGACATAACTTGTATAATAACTGCATGACTCGAACTGATAAAAAAAAAAGTTGTTAGAAGCCAATAGGTGAGAAAATATCATGAATATTTATATCTTCACGATCAGTTGCAATATGTGATCATGACCAAGTGACTGACGTATACGACTGTAGAAAGGACATTATTTATAATCACTCTCCAGTGTTTATAATAATTTATATTCACACCATCTGGTGTCTCCCAAATGATGATGGGTTCCCTTATGAGTCTGGATCCTCTCAAGGTTTTTTCTTCATACCGTCTAAGGGAGTTTTTCCTTGCCATAGTCTCCTCAGGCTTGCTCATTAGGGATAAATACAAATAAATCTACAAAAAAATGTTATGTTGTGTAAAGCTGCTTTGAGACAATGTCCATGGTTAAAGGCTCTTTAGAAATACAAATGAATTGAACATCAAAACGTGTTATATGAAGAAGAATGAGGTTACGACAAGATTTGTAGTTAGCACTTTATCAGAAGTTAAGGATTGTGTGATATTTATTTGTTTTTTTTCTTCCTGCTTTCGATTGAACCATTAAAAATCATGTGATAAACAACTGAATCGTCCAATCATCTAAAAACACCACCAAACAAAAAAAAAAAATCGAAACAAACGACCAACAAACAAACAAAAAACATTGTGGAGCTCAGACACAAAATGTGTAAAGGTTGGCAGGTAATATAATAAAATCACTGCACTGTGTATCGTGGCAGTGAAATATCATGTAGGGATGACAAATCCTTTATATCGTACATTCTTTTGTTTAAAAATTGAAAATGATACTCATTTGGTCAGGCCTGATTTTGAAGAATAATGCTAATCCTTTAAATAAAACATTCAGCAAATAATATTAGTAACACATTATAACATATATTAGGAATATTAGAAACAAGAGACAAGAACTAAAGTGCGGCAAAATATTACAGTCTGGGCTGACAGGAAGTTTATCGTAACTCAAGTAACCACTCTTCAAACGTGATGAGCAGAAAAGCATCTCAGATCGCATTATATATCAAGGCAGATGAGCTCCAACAGTAGACCACATTAGGTTCCATTCCTGAAGACCAGAAATCTTAGACCACAGTGGGGACAGTGTCACGTGTTGACTGGAAAGACATTTCCAGTCACATCATCTAATAAACTGTCATACTGTTGTTGCTACAAATATTGCTAGTTTTGTGTAAGAAGAACGTTTTCTTCTGTTCTACAGGGATTTCCAAACCGAATTTCATTATACTTGTGTGATGACAGGAAATATATTCTTTTTGGCATTTTATGCAGACAAACTCGGGTCATACAGACTATAGGGGCATTAGGGATTATTTTGTATATAACGTGCATGCCGAAGATCTCCATAAACTGATCATCAGCATTCACCTTGTACTATATAGTGGAAACTTAGCTGTAATGTACAATAGCAGATTTCAGCTAGGTCAGAGATTAAAATTCCTTTAGGTCTTAGCCACAGCCTTCTCTACAAGGTGGGTCTATGTTGTCATGATAGTCATCAGCATATTATTATTATTATTATTATGGATCCAAATCTTCCATTTCTAAAACAATTAAACATTTTTCAAAC
Source organism: Bagroides melapterus (assembly GCA_028566695.1). Taxonomy (NCBI): domain Eukaryota; kingdom Metazoa; phylum Chordata; class Actinopteri; order Siluriformes; family Bagridae; genus Bagroides; species Bagroides melapterus. The sequence continues at coordinate 16,463,702 of JAOTRN010000002.1, read as the reverse complement.
TGCGTTGTCTGTTCCAGTTAAACATTTCCACTGAGGATCAGCTGATCTGCATATTTTGATTTGGCACTTGTTCTAAATCAGAAGCCCTTCTTAGGACTGGAAATGAGTTAACCCCCAGTGACTGGGTTGGTTCCTTGCCCCAGAATCAAACCTGGGGAGTGTCTGAGGTTGTACGAGATTCTAGCTGCTGGAGCATTAGTTTTATCCAGAAAATAATGGTATGGGTGCAGGTTTTTATTCCGGTCGAGCAGAAGCCACACCTGATTTCTCCTGTTTAATCAGATGTTAGTGGCATTCAAAGACTCAGGGTTCACATGTGCTAGAACACCTGGAAATATTCTGAAGAAATCGAACAAATACACGTCTTTCTTTCTGTTTTCAGTTAAATGCTGATATCTATGAAACCGACCCCGAGTTGCAGAAGATCCGAGACGAAAAAGGTTACTCCTACATGGACATCATCGATGTTCACCCGGATAAACTGCCCAACTACGAGGATAAAGTAGGTCGCTCCAAACATCCAGATCCGTTATAACGACGCCGTGTGTGTTTTTAAGTAAAGGTGGCTCGTTTTCCAGTTAAAAATGTTCTACGAGGAACACCTGCACCTCGACGACGAGATCCGGTACATCCTGGATGGAAGAGCGTACTTTGACGTTCGAGACGAGAACGACCGTTGGATACGCATCGCTATGACAAAGGGAGACATGATCACGCTTCCAGCAGGAATATATCATAGATTCACCATGGATGAGACGGTACGCCTTTTTTTTTCCTCTGAAGCGCATAATATTTTCGCACAACCAAATTCATTTTAGAAAGTAAAGGCACTGAGTAAAAAATTAACCACTTTTTTTTTCTTCCAGAATTACACAAAAGCCATGAGGCTGTTTGTAGGTGAGCCGGTGTGGAAGGCCTACAACCGACCAGCTGATCACTTTGACATTCGCAAGCAGTATGTGGATTCACTGAAGTGCCTCTTGAGCACCAACCAAGATTGAGTTCTTTTTGAAAAATAATTATGAAAGAAATAAATATTTCTAGCATTTTAACAAAAATAGTACTGTAAGAGTTTCTTTTCAATCACAAACACAATATTCATAGTGCCTTCATTTTGTTTTTTTTTTTTTTTTAAAAAGAAAGTCTAATTCTCCTAGTGGATTGTAGAGTTGTTTATTAAACTGTAATTAGCACAATTTGTATCAGAAACACAAAATATTATCACACTAAGGTGTAGATGTAACTTCTGTTTGCTTTATTGTGTAATGTTCCGAGCCAATTACTGTGAATAAAATTCCAGAGCTTTATATCTGTGTTGTTATGGCATAGGTCACAGAACAGGTCATACACAGGTGGTCATGAAGCTCAGAACACAACACAACACAACACACACTCACACATACACACACCCCAATGCTCAAGTACTTCCAAATTAGCTGGGCTTTATTCAGATTTGTGTAAGAAATATACAGTACAGTGCAGTCGAGGGACACACAGTACAAACAATACACACACACATTCACTTTTATATATTGTCTGTTAACAGACTGGTAGCAATTTAATAAAATGCTTTCTTGGAAGTGTCTCAGAAGTCCTACAGTGCAAACGTCATCTTAATATGAACTCAATAAATACAGTGAAACTTGTACTGTCCATGTCCCATGCTTTAGTTGTCCTGAATCTTAACTGACTAGTCCAAACTTGGCAGCCGTTACAGTAATGACGTGGCATATTAAGCAGGGAAACGAAGGACAGCTTTCTTATCCTCTTCAACCAATCACGTGAAGTTATGAGTCACAATAATGCCATCAGTCCCAAAACCAGAAGCCAAGGATCTCTTTCTCTCCTCTGTCAGTCACAATGACATCAGCCAATCACAGGCATCTGTGAGCTCATATGTGTGGAAATACAACAGAGTGTTACGCTGCCCAGTACTGCAGCATGAGAAGAGGCAGACGGCAGGCTTCACGTGTCTCAGGGAAAGCATGTGTTAGCTTTCATCCTCTTCGGTTGGTAGCAGTCTTGTAACTGGTGAGACCTGGCTGGTGAGTGGGAAGTGGTCAGGAGTACTGGGGATAAAAACCCTAACCAGTCAGCATGTTGTTGAGCAGTGGTCATAAAAAACTGTTGGTGTCGAGCTAGTGTCTTTAATTTCTCCCAATATGTTGAACTGCAAAATGACTGATCGCTGTCCTAGCAGGAGTGTAACGGCTTGATGAATTCATTGTGCAGGGTTTTGTCAATATTTCTATATTATGAGCATTTTAATCATTCAGGATCATATTTTCCAGTCAATGTACTGTATATATTGCAGCAAATGCTAGGATTTAGAACAAGCAGCTTGTGCTGTAGTTTTCTAGAATTACAGCATTCTGTGTTTCAAGTTTGTTTCTTTTTCTGCCTGTTGAACATATTTGTCATCTTGGAATAAAAGACTTTAGGTTCTACCCAGTTCTACCAGAGCTACCCAGTTGTCCCACTGACTGTGTGTGTTTTAATTTATTTGTTTTTTAAAAAAAGCTGGGACTCGGACAGTAATATTTATAATGCTGTATACCGCTCAGGTTGCTATTCCATCTCCTTTAAATATGCTAAATATTTACATTAATGTCTTTTTTTTTATTAAATTGTTTATTTTCTCTCTATTTACATTCTCCGGCAACCTGATAGCACCGAAACGTCGGGTGCTATGCGAGTTTCAAACGCGGCGCATACCTTTAGTGAAAATACACACGTCATTTCAGGTCAGCTGTGATTTTGGTCAAACATAATATCTCAAATTAAAAAAAAAAAAAAAAGGAAAAAAAAACCCTGCAAGCATAATAGACCTGTGGCATTTAAAGCCCAAGCTTGTTAAACGTGCTCGTCACATCACGTAGCAGCGACACAGTGATCTATTGCACTCTTGGAGGGTTATGGGTTACACCAGTTTGAGGCACTGCGTGTTGAAGCTGTCGCCCTCGCGACCGGCCACAGCCTCCAGTAGAGCCTGTTTCTTCTGTGTGCTGCGTGATGATTCCAGCTCGTACATGGTGGTCAGGTTGAAGAGCACACTTTCATGCAGGTACAGCGCAGGGTCCTGCTGCACCAGGCTCTCCAGCTGACCCAGGGACTCCTTTAGGCGGCCCAGATAAAGTAAGCACACTGCTGCGTTGTTGTTCGCCTGCAGAATCGAATGGGAGTAGAACTGTGGATTAACCAGAAGGTTGTGGAACAGTTCAAACCCTTAACCTACATCAATGCCTATACTACGGTATGTGTTTAACATACTGTATTTTATAAAGGTGTGACACATCTAGTAAAATTGTCTTTGCTGTATAATTCAGATCTCCTCGTCACTACATACTAACGAGTCATTAGAGTGAGAGGAGATGAGATGAGATGGAATACGCTGCTCAGGAAAAGATCCGAGTCTTTTAGGACAATTACTTTTGTAGCCTACTAGAAGAAACGAAATTTTAGTGTCTTTCATAAACTCAGACAAAACAAATCACCCTGAGAACTGGGCTTCTTTCATCATCTTTTTCTTAATCTCACTCAGTCATACTTGAAGGCAGCCTCTTGATACAACATTCTTGAAAATGATGGTAGAAATTTGGTAGAAGATGGATCTAAACAAACTGTGTGTACACGGTGTAGCATCAGAAGACCCCGTATGTGGATGCAGGCTATAATGGATTCTGCTGTGGTCTCGCACACAAACGCACATTCCCGCACGCACACACAAACACACACACACATGCACACCTACACTCAAACTAAACACACACAACTGCAAAAACACACACACATGCACATACACACACAACTGCAAAAACGCACACACATGCACATACACACACAACTGCAAAAACGCACACACACACACACACACACACACAACTTGTTTCACAAATGTTTTAACATTTAAGAAAAGGCTTTAATGATCTCATCTAAAAACATTCAAACCAGACCCCTGTACTGGGTGTGCAGACGAGCTCAGACTAACACAATAGCACAAGGCCGCTCTGTTAGAGTGCTACTTCACATTACTGTCACAGTGTGTGCTCGTTCCTGACAATGTGGCACTTTAACAATAAAGACACAAAAATATATATATATTTTTTTTTCCATTGAAGTCTTGTAAACTGAAAGTCAATAGCAGTCAGAAGCCTGGTCTGATAATAACAGAAAATCTACAGTATTTACCACAGGATTGTTGGGATCAATTTTCAAGACGCTGGAGAAACACGTGTGGGCGTCTGCATAATTATTCTGGCTCAGGTACACAAATGCCCTTCATAAAAAATAAAAAAAAATAAAAAGAGGAGAAATGAGTATGAACAAGTCTAAAAAACACTTAAATAAACCACAATTTTTGTAATTCTGCATCACCTATTCATTAAAATAGCGGTGTCGTGTATCAGTCCTTTTCCTTTTTCCTGTCCGGCTTGCTCGACGTCCTGGAAATATTTCTCTGCAGTTCTGATGTCTCCAATCTTGCAACAGAATCAGATACACAATGAGTGCACAGATCAGTCAGAATGCTGGATTATTGTTGTTTTTCCTGTTATTTTATTTATTACTTGTCTGAATTTATATAGTGACCTTCAGTGACTTGAAAAGTGCCTATAAATAAATTTTTTTATTATTATTATTACTACTACTACTACTACTACTACCATATAAGTATTACTTAATCAAGCAATAAAGGGATTTGCACCATGTTATAGAGCAATAATCAGTAACGGAAGATGGTGAGATGCGTCCTCACATGAATTTACATCATTTATGAATACGGTTAAAGGAAAACAAGTCATTATTATCCATTTATATTTACATGTAATGTTGTTGAACAACCACAAAAAAAGTAACTTCCTGTTAGCACTGATGTTAAAACAGCTGTGATTAGCTGCTTCCTCATTAGCCTCAAATCCCCCCAAACATTATAAAGCAAAAAGCTGACATTGTTATCCTTCTAGAAATTTCTCCCTACCTTTAAACATCACCCTATCAAAGATTCTGTTTTTTTTTTAATCATCGGGTTAATTGTTAGTCGTAGATTATATGGAGCGCTTGCCAAGTACCTGTAAATGAGCTGTTACAATAGATTTGATACCATATTAATACGAGCTCATTAATATAAATCTGATTTACTGTTCAGTCACTACTACAGTCACAGCGCTTGTTATAGAAAATAAATGACTAATCAGATCTGAGAATTCAGCTGTGCTGTAGTTTAATTAGGAATATGACAAATTAAAGTAGTATAGTAATCATTCACAACTGCAACCTAGAGCCTGTACAGGTAAGTCTTAATGTCAACGTTCCTCGCTGAAATGACCAGGGATGCCTTGCAGTGAAGGCAGATGTTTTGTCTCCTCTCACCTGTAGGAAGATTCGTCCTATTCCACTCAACAGCTGCACTCTCTGCTGTGGCTCATACTGGATGATGGAGTGATACGTCTCGACAGCCAGCACGTAGTCCTGGTGGACAGAGAGAGGAAAACACGAGAGGTAGACAGCAGCAAACACCAAGCATTTGTTTAGGTGGTTTTACATTAAAGTCGCAATTCTTTAAAAAAAAAAAAAAAAAAGAAAAAAAGAAAAAAAAAAGGATATCTTTAGCCAGCAGATGGCACTGTAGCACCACATTTCAGTGTTCGCTTCTCTTAAGACAAACGAGATAAGCTAAGCGTAATACACCGATCCGGTTTTGGGGACATTTCTCCTGATGAAAACAAGGCTGAATTTTCTCAACCTTCCTGAGCCAACAGTCAGGAGAAAAGCAATGACTTTCTGGATCGGAGGAATGATGCATTGCTTGAGAAAAGGCCTTTTGATGTGACCCAATATCCTACTGAAAGCTCATGTCTAGACAGCAGGACTGTGGATAGCGGTCATCCGGGTCAAGCAAACAAACCAAACGCCTCTCACTTTTATTAAAGCATAGATAGGGGGAGGTAGGGTACGAGTACAAGCTGTGAGTTTTCAAACCTCTTCCTAACCCCCTGCACATCAAGAAACACCTTTAAATCAGATCTCAAGTAGCCAAGCACATTCTGGGGCACACTGTATAATGATATAAATAAATAGAAACGAAAGACAAACCTACACAATCCCAAGCTACACTTAGACAAAAGTAAAAAACAAACAAACAAACAAATGCTATGAGAGAGCTTGACTAAAAGACAAGTGAAAATACTGTATGCATTAATCCTGAACATATTTTATCATATAAAGCATTCTGAGACCAGCAAAAATAATCATCACAACATTCTCTATTAATGATGATGCACACAGCCGCAGAATTTTAAAAACATATATTGACAGATTAATGTCAAAGTCGTCTGTCACACGTATATATCCCGTACGGCTATTTCGATCTTAATTAAATCCAAACTATGCGTCGATACCTTTATTTTCAGACTGAGTACGAGTCTAAATGCACGTGCACTTGATCTATATTGACAATGAGTAATGTCTTAAGAGTTAATCAGTCAAAATATTTTATTTATATTGTTGTTCATATTAATTGCTGCCATGTGCTGCTAGAAACTAACGCCTTGCATTCATATAATGTTATGTTATAATGTTTAGTGTGTATATATATATATACAGGGTGGGCCAAAAGTAGGGTTACAGTTACTTCATAATGTTTAAGTGTTAACTGTAACCCTA
>JAOTRN010000002.1:16287564-16306686 GCA_028566695.1 Bagroides melapterus | reverse complement strand
GAGAGAGAGAGAGAGAGAGAGAGAGGCAGGACAGGGACGAGAGAGAAGATAACATGCGCTTCACTCTGAACCTCTCCAATACTCAGGTTCCACCACCCACCGTTTGCCAGATAATTAAAGATAAATAAAGCAAACACTCAATCCATCACCCCTCCCCACCTCCTCTCTCTCATTCATGGTTGAGCTAATTTCTTCTGTGGTCCTCATTTGCATGCTTATCAAAGTGTTTTGACTATCCGACAGAAGCCGCTGTAGGAAGGTGGCATCATTAATATGTTAATTAGTCCTTTTGACACTTTTCACTTGGCTATGTGTGTGATATGCTCCTCATCCATGACTTCATTCACATGCTTGCTGAATGTATGTCATTAGCTTCTTTATTTTGGTCCATACAAATAGTCAGGGGATATTTACAATGACTGCAGTGAGCACGGAGCCAAGTGGCATCTTTATTCATATCAAGAGGTTTGTAGTGGGCTTATTCCCTCAGAGCACTTCAGATACATTTTACAGCATTTTCCTTTTTTTTCTTTCTTTTTTTTTTGCTTCTCCCTGAAGAGACTCTGCTCTGCCTTTTCTTGGCCGAAGTTTTTGGATTACCCTGATTTCCATTTTTAACCGTTAATACCACAATAAAAGACAAACAGAAACCTCTCGAGCTTACAAATACTGAAACTTTTTAAGGCTAAGCATGTAACACACACAGAATAATCAAGGATAGAGGCTTTGTGAAAGCATATTTTATATCCATTTATAGCTACCACTAACGTCATGGAACATCCACAAAACGAGTTCCTATTATTCTCATCCAGCATTAGCACCCAGTAGCCCCACCCCCTTTTCCTCTATGTAAGCAAAGCTGCGAGCATCAGGCGTCCCACGTTCCATCACAAGTGCATCATGCGCGTACTTGAAGTGCACTTCTTGTTGAAATTTTCAGTCTGAACACATTACACACACTATTTATACTACAGAACGGCCTAAGTAAGCACACGCACAGTTCTAGCTATGGAAACGATTATAACTTATTAGAACGAGAGCGTTAATATAAATCTGCGATTTGACTCGAAGCCAGAAATACAACTTCGGACCAATCAGATTCGAGAACTCAACAATGCTGTGGTATAAAGTGTTTTAAATCATTTTGTAGTTTAATCTAAAGTGTGTATATTCCCCGTGTCGGTTGTGCATATCCCAGTAAGATTTTATTCCCTTGTTAACAAAGTAAACAACGGTGAACTATTTGATAGCGCCCTTGTTAAGAAGAATTCTCATATTCTTAATACACCCTCAAACAAACCTTATGAAACAGCCTCTCTAGTTCTGAAACGTCAACATAGCTGGCTCTTTTGCTCAGCTGCAGTCCACCCACTCAGAGCTGTGCTTAATAATTACTTTCAGCCAGGGCCCAATTTACTCTAGGCTACATGACTGACAAATATTCTCTCCTGTACCTGATGGTCAACACGCCCCTCTGAGCTGGCACTGGAATTACAGCAGCCTCTGGAGACAAATTACCACTCCGATAGGCCTTTGGCTCCATATGAGAAGAACAAGGAGATGATGAATGACAAACATATCTAAAATGAGAGGAGAGGAGGAGGAGGAGAAAGAGGAGGAGGAGGAGGAGGAGGAGAGGAACAGGTAGGCCCCGACGGCATGCTGATGATCAGAAGGATTAGTTACGCCCTGCACTATCCACACTCTCACCTCTACACCCTGAACACAATCGCACTACATTACACAAACCATGATAACATGTTACTATAACCAGAAGGGATTATTCTAGATATGATTTCAGGTTTAAATGGATTAGCGCATGCATGCAGGAGTGGAGGAAACAGAAAAGATTCATAACTTAATGTATGCGTTTTTATCTTTTATGTTAGGCTTTAACCAAATACGAACGCATTATTTAAAATGAAGATACGAAGATGTGCTATAAACAGATACGAGGATTTTCGGGAAATTCATGCAAATGGGAAGGTTTTTATATATTTGGAAGATCACAGGACATTAAGGTGATCATGAACAATGCACTTGCAGCGTTTGTTCGCTTATCATTAGTAACTGACTGGTTGGGGTTGCAGTGGTTTTACGCCTTCCATGCTACCGTCCCCCGTACTAAGGGTGAACCAGGACAGAAATAATAAATCCTTTCTTAATCATACAGAGCCTGAATGTATCTACACATGCAGTATAGCAGAAGTACAGGAAGAAGCTCAGCTATAAGACAGTAAACATCATTTACACATAAACAACACAATTCCAACACCGAGCGGCTAAATCAACAGACAGAACAAACACGTAAACATTGATCACGTGACAAAACGGACACGAGCGAGGGGCCATTACACGTTACAAACACAAGCAGATTCTGTTGATTCCAACCGGATAAAAATGATGAGAACAGTGTGACACTTTTTATTTATTAACCACCTTTTTTTTTTTTTTTTGGTCTAAATATATACTAAGTACCAGAATAAGTACCAGAATTATTCGAAGACACCTTGTTGATATACACTCCTTTTAAGTCGAGCGTGTCATTTTCAAGGAAGAGGCTCAAAAAATAAGCCTAGAGTTGAAGAGATTAATTTAGTTCTTGGAAATAGAACCAACTAAATATGTTTAAAAATGTTACAGGGATGTACAAAGAAGGATCATTCCCAAAGTGCGTATGCATGTATCCTAACATCAGCATCATGTCACTGGATTCCTTTAGGCCATTTTTGGAATGAAAATGCATACCTTGGATTCTACTGTATCTTTATTTTAGACCGGCCAACACAGCACACAAAACTCCCACTCGTTATTCAGAGACAAACAATTCAGACACAAATAGAATTAACAACATCACCCACAGTGCTGACAGGGAGCACACACATAGACATAGGGTGCAGGCACATACACACCCACACCCACACCCACACCCAAGAACTCCACACATACACATACACACACACACACTTACACGCAGAGCAACAGCAGCTTTGTGTGACAGCGATGTTTTGGGTGACATTTAGTTTTCTGGGCTGCACAAGCTGCTCCATAAATGAGTCATGAGCGAATCTGTGAAGGCTGAATAATGCATGTGTTGGGAGGTAGAAAACAAAGCATCACTGTTATTATTTGTTAATGAGAAAGCAAAGATAATGAGAGAGCCACCATTCTCTACCTGCCTCCCTCCTTTTATTTTAGGTGTAGACATTAAAAAAAACAGCGCAGTATACTGTAGAGAGCTCATTTCAGGAAATATACAACATTCTATACTTCAGTTTAGTTCTAAAGCTGTTGAGAAACAGCAGATTATTTATATAAACGTGAAAAGAAATATATTTGGATATAGTTGAAAAGCATTATTTTTTTATGCAGTTGCTTGAACATCAAAAAAAAAAAAAAGTAATCAGTTTGTAAGCTTGCATTTCAACCACCATGCAATTTCTATTTATTATTTTTAAACATTTTTTAAAGTATCACACATAATTTGAAAATGAGCCGTCTATGAGCGTGAGTGTGACCCCCTGTGCTTTCTTTAAGCTGTGATTGGCTTTCCATAGCGTTTTGTGATCCCCGTCCTTTTCGCTTTGATTCAGCCCTCCCACACACTAGCCATCACGTTCTCCCTCATCCTAAAGAGTGCTAATTAAAACTGACGAGACATAGCAGAGCCTCCACTTAATGCGTCAAACACGAGGCGAGCCTCGACATTTATTAAACGCCATTCATTTCAGACCCCTTTTATTTTTAGGTGCCTCTTTTTTTTATCTACATATTTATTTAGATTTGTTTGTTTTCTTGCTTTTCTCTCGGTTCTAAGCGCAGCTCTACCGGTGCCAGGCTCTTGATTGCCGTGGTTGCAGCTGGGTTTGAATAATTGCCTGTCTTGGCAGGAGCGTGTCGGGGTGCTAAAGTCGAGTGCTTTCCTCCTGATGTATACCTCATTTGGATTCCGCTGACAGCCTCAGGGCTGTATTATTCATACCTTGACAGATAGCACTCACTAAAAGCATTGGCACGCAGCCAACCTGGCGGGCGGGCAGGCAGGTGGGCGGGTGGGCAGGCGCCAGGGGTACGATAGCGGAAGACTGCACCTCTCTGGCCGCAGGGGACACGAAGGGGGTGGAAGGCTCCACAATAAACCAGGAGCAGCTATATAGGCCATGTTATCCTGGCACGTCGACACACGGCCTCGCGATGCCATCTGAAGCCCATCTCCGGACCCAGTGAAGCGATGCCATGTGCACTGCCCGATAAGGTCACATTGATCATGCTACAAGCTCGCCAAAGTGCCACCAAAAAACGTAAAATAAAGCCCCCTCCCTTTCTGTCACATGCCATCAACTCCCCTCTGAGACAGCCTGCCACTGCAAACCACATTTCCATATTTAATTGGAGGCTTAATTTGATTGAATGACTGCATGGTGCAAGCAAAATTGCATAGGGAGGATTTATTAACAATAGACATTGGCAGTACGGTGAGGGTCTAATCAAGTCCTATTGTCGGGCTTTTAGAACAGGGGAGAAAAATTGCATGATGGTAAGATATTTAAATTGAAATATTCTGATATTCATGATTTTGGCTGAAATCTTCTCAGGTTCTCGGGAATAAAAAATAAAAACGAAATGGATAATGAGTGTGTTGATTAGATATGAAAAGAATTACAAAGCAGTTATACAATTACACAACTGAGGAATGAAGAATTATCCTATTGTTTTAATAGTTCATTTAATAAATTCATTATTCTGGCACTTTTAAAAGGATGCTTTCGACACACATGGAGTACGTGTTGAGTTCTTTATTACGTCTGCGTTTTTTTTTTTTTTGTGATCCCAGAGATGGGAAATGATTAAATAGAGACACAGACGGAATGTACAAAGGGCTAAGTGTGTCAGGCTACCGTAGGGCACGAGAAGCTGCTGCGGGCAGTGAGGATACGCATCATGACCTCTGACCCCATGTGTTCCAATTACAATACATTATAGATCCAGATCAGACAACACCTCTTCAGTGGAATTTAGTAAATAAAAGAGAAGGCACTATGTAGGCAATAAAACATTCCTTTTAACTCACTCTTATAGGAAGATGGTCAATAATGGAGTGGTGCGATGTCATTTAACTGTATCATTACTATTTAATATTGCCGGACATCTGCAAAACAAGTTAGCTCCTCTTCCAACTTACGTTATAACAACTATAGACACTCTGCCTTATTCTCTTTTCTAAGATAAGCAGAAAAAATACAGCTTGTCATGTTACTGAGTTGGAAATCTGTGTCTGCCTGACACAGGCACCTGCTTCTATAAATGCTACATGCTAAATAAACGTCACCATATCTCCACACAAACATCTGTGGAGCTTTATTATGTAGGGTGTCTGCCATAAAAGTTCCTTGGTAAGTTGTTACTATAGAAACAACATTGTATTACACCAATCATGTTGATAGAAACCTGTGATTTTCCTTCCAGCCAGAGCTACTGTTAGTGCTGGTGTTATAATAATAATTTAGCAGTTGAATTTAATATGATATTTTACATGTAGGGGTGAACCGTGGTTTGGTGTTTTTTATGGAGGACGTTTGCCTCACACCACCCCCTCACAGGGTCGGGGTATGATTCCTGGCTCTGCTGTGTGTGTGGAGTTTGCATGTTCTCCTCCTGCCCTGGGGTTTCTGCCACATACTCTGTTTTCTGGGGCAGTTTAACAACATACATTGCAGGCTGATTGGCATCTCTAAACTGTCTGTAGTGTGTGAATGAGCATGTGAGTGTGTGTGTGTGTGTGTGTGTGTGTGTGTGATTCTACCCTGATATAGACTGGCATCCTCTTCTGGGTGTACCTGCCTTGTGCCCCGAGTCTTCTGAGATGGTAGGATAAGCAGCTTAGAGAATGTATATAAGGAAAATATGACTACTGGTGAAAATAAAAGAAAATAAAATAAAGCCACTTCAATCCGAACCAATTTATTTGTATAGCACTTTTAAGAATTCCCATTGTCTCAAAGCAGAAGCATAGAAACAGTGTTTAAAATGAACCTACCACAGTATATATCTCTAACATCTATCCCTAACGAGCAAGCCAGAGGTTAGAGTGGCATGGAAAAACTCCCTGAGATGAAGAAACCTTGAGTGGAACCAGACTCAGGCTCCTTTACAATGAAGATGTATTCTATTGTCCTTTTTAATGATCCAGTTTGGACTGCAGGAATTAGTTAAGGACCACAATCTTTGTTCATATCTGATTTCTATTTATAACTTGTTAGAAAACTTTGCCTGTTCATTCTGATTCAGCTGTATACTGATATTTGTGTAACTGTTTGTCTGTATGTATGTATGTATGACTTGTGCCTTATTGTGTTTGTATGTTGTATACAATATATATATATTCCTGGAGGAGTGTAGGAACGACTGTATGGCATTGTTTAATACCGTGCTTGATTAATTGGTGCAATTACAGTGGTGGAAAGCTGCCACGGCCGGGTGTAGGATTAAATGTGCTGGTGGATTTGGAGACCTCTGCATTATATACTGCACCCTGAGGACCTGTACAGGCCACTGCTCCTGTAATTAACTAACACTCCTATGATGGAGCCTCAGTGCATGCTAAGCACACAGAACATGCTTCCTTTTGGTTATCTGAAACCACATACTTTTGTTCAGATTTGATTATGACTAATATCATAAACCTAGCCTGAACTAAAGCCTGTCTATGTGGATATTTTCTGAATCATTTTCCCGTATCACGTTATCAGCAATTATTGCGTAGGTGACTTAAGTCGGTGAAGCCGGTGTGTGTTTGCTTGTCAGACGATCTCTTTTAAAGCACCTGCTGCTGTAACATTCCTTCAGGCTACTGCTGTGAGCAAGCATCCCCCCCTCATTGGTATTCACACTCACACTGGATGTGGCTGAATAGAGACTGCCTGGGAGGCTTGAGATGTGGAAGTAATGGTGTGTGTGTAAGTGTGTGTGTATATGTGTGTGTGTGTGTGTCAATCAGGTATGTAGTGAAAAGGAAATAATGTGTAATGTCTGATGTATCTCAGTCTTGCTTCCTCTATCTAATTCTAGATTTCTACACTAACTACAGTATATATACATAATCAGAAAGCATCTGGACGTTCCGGCGCCTTCTGTCTTTCCAGCTCTGTGTTCATCGAGGTGGAATTAAAGTGAACACCCAAGCAGAATTGAATGATGGCTTCTCTGGCATAATCGAGACTCTCTTGTTTGACTTTTCTATTGAAAAAGTCTGTTAGGTTTAATATCCTCACAGTACACTCCTCCACACCTCTTTTTCTCTTCCCTCCCACTGGCTCCCTGCCTGCCTGCTTGCCAAGATGGCAAATCCCACTTGGATTTGAGCAGGAGATCACCATGGCGACGGCGCTCCTGCCGCACGTGCCTATAGATCGTGTTAGATAGGGCCACAGCAAGAGAAGCTCACTCAGACGATGAGAAGTTAGAAATCGTTCAGCCCAATCCCTCGCCCTGATTTACGGCCGGTGAAAAATCATGGAGAATAGCGTGCGATGCTAATGACCAGGTAAAGCCTGAATCCCTGCAGTGAATAAGCTTTAGCATTAGTGCTCACACAGCACTTCAATAAGTTCACCATGTAGCAAGGAACAATCTAGGAGGTCTGGAGGTCTTTAAGGTTTGCAACCACAGTCTTTAAAGGGCCTCTCTGTTGCCATTTAAGTGACCTATTTTCACTGTAATCTTTTTTCTTTGTGGTGTAAAACGACGTTTGCTATTAAGTCTACACAATACTGCAGGTATAAGTAGTTTTTGAGAAAAATACAAAGTACAGCAGGCCACAAAATCAACTTGTACAGGCCGACATAGAGACAAGGGTGTACAGAAATTGTAGTAAAAAGTCTTTTTTTATTCGGCCTCATCTCTGTGCACAGCCACAATACCTTTAGTGTCAAGTGAGTACGGAATTTTAATTGCAGTGCAGGTTGAATGGTCTGTGTGTGTCTCTCCAAGGTCATGTGGTAACAAAATAGGGAACGTATCAGCGCCAAGAAACCATCAATGAATGAGTCAGCAGCATTAGGGCCCACACACACACACACACACGCACACATACACACACACACAGACAGGTATTTGAAACATAGAGCTACAAAAGGTACAGGAATTATATTACAACTTAAACCTGAAAATATGCTATTTCTATTTCGTATTGTATCGACTGACTCAAAAAGCTTGTATAACATCAAGAACCTTAAGAGTAAATATATATAAAAAAGCAATCAATATCATCTGTAGTTATTGCTGGTGTCAGTGGTTGTAGTCATCATGTTAGCCACACCAATCTCCTTTCACCTCTGTCTGACGCATCTCATGAGTCTTCCCATCTTCCTCAAGCTCATCCACCCAGACAGCCATGGACGTGATTGGTCAGCTCGAGGAATGTCTCTCGTTCTCTTTCGCTCCATCTCTTCCTCTGTCTGCCTGGCCGTTCACACAGAAGCCGCAGGGGAGCAGCCCTGATTTATTTGGAGGTTAGGGAGACAGAATGACTGGCATTTTAATGTGCTTTTGAGATGTTTGGTCACAAGTACTATTGATCATGGTGTGGTGGAGCCCTCCCTGGGGAGGCAGGGGAGCTGGGCATGGCTGTCAGTCCAGGAATGAGTTCCTGAGCCAGGGTCCAATTAATGATATGACGCCCTGGGTGGAAGGGTCAGCCCATTAAGTAATCTTCCAGTCCGCGGATATTGAGCCTGCCAGTGGGTCATCCAGCTGAATGATGGACACTGGGTAATTTGGGTTTGAGCTGTAGTGTGTTTTGGTCCACATGGGAAAGGTTGGATTAGGAGTGTGTTTGTGTGATTGGGAGCAGGGAGTGGAAGTATTTTTCAAGCCGTTGCTCTAAGCGCTCATCTAATGTTAATCTTGGTCGCGTTCGATTAAACGATTAAACGTTAAAATGCACATTTTAACAGAAAGAAAGCAAAAAGGCATCGAAACACTGCATTAAGGATGAAACACGATGCTAATATCTGTGTCTGG
Organism: Bagroides melapterus; assembly: GCA_028566695.1. Taxonomy (NCBI): domain Eukaryota; kingdom Metazoa; phylum Chordata; class Actinopteri; order Siluriformes; family Bagridae; genus Bagroides; species Bagroides melapterus. The sequence continues at coordinate 16,297,665 of JAOTRN010000002.1, read as the reverse complement.
TTTTGGATGTATAGCAAAAGTGGGCGTGGCAGAACTGCCAGTATGGTCAGCATGATGTCCGATTTCCGGCTGTGACACTTCTTCAAGTTCAGCTACATCACTTGAGTTCAAAATGCACATTCTTTAAATCCATGTCAGATTGATTTGTTTTTATTTTTTGGTTTCATTTGGTAAGATATAAACAAACCTGTCTCCTAACTGAAACCATCATGACCCTGACCAGGCATTTACTAAAGATTCTCCCAGTCCTGTTGAACACCTTTAGTCTCATCTAGATTCTGGAAAAAAAAAAAAAGTATGCCTTCTTTGAACATATTGTCTGTTCATTCTGAACAATGTGGTTGTATTTAGTTACATCCTTACACTCCATGTAGTGCCAGTCAGCCTAAATACTCCTAATGGGACTGGCATCCATACAAACATCCCACTGGTTTGACCTTGACAGAGTGCCGAGTTTCACCGGTGCCAGTTTCACTTTCAAGCCATCCAAATCCAAATAACACACCTTCACTGCCTGACAATGCATCTCCAACCGGTGAAGAGGTATAAACACGTTGGGGCTGCTCTCACATGAATCAGGAGCTTTTCATAGTTGAATGGTTCCTAAGTGCACTGCATTTTTCGTCATATTCCCTGAAGTTGCAATCCTGTTCAGCAGGGGTGTTGTGCTGTTCTGAGAAATGGGTCATTACTGACTCCCTGTGGTTCAGAGAGTGAAATAGATTCATCTCCGACCGTCAGGACTCTGACTCAATACATAGATTATCAGATTAGAGCATTCTGCCAGGTGGATCTATAGAATGTATTTTAGCTTCAGGTGCAAGATTCAATTAATCACACTATAATCTCCTGACTACTTTGTGGGTGTTTACAGCGTCGACTTCAGCTATATATCATGGGCGGAGGCTCTGAGCAGATGTTTACATTTATATAAGCTGTGGTGTTTATCACTTCATCTTTGCCAGAGAAATATACAGTATTTATAGTGATTGTATCTAATCTATCTACCTATATACTGTATATATATAGAGAGAAATAGAGAGAGAGCGAGAGAGAGAGAGAGGCTATATTCTCTATATGTAACAAATATCGTTTAGAATTAAACGAAATAAATAACGCTCAACAGTTTTCTTTCAAATGTGATGGAATAACCGCTGAAATAACAAACCTTTACCCTTTTTTATTTCTATTGTCATTCCCAGAGATGTGACAAGCATCATTTTTTTTGCTTTTCAAAACATATTCCACAGCCAAGATTACAAGCTACAGTTACACATATTGGTCTTTTTCTGCAAGGATGACATTTTTGTCAATAATTCCCCAATGACACAACCATGGTGTACTGTTTCTCCAGTCTACACATGTCTTACATTACAAATTTGTAACAACTTGCAAAGCCCCGATCCGTATGAAAAGATACAGGGGTGAAAGATGAGGGCTAGACACAGGATTAGGTGACTTCATTCAAATAAAATGAAATGAAATACAACCATGTCACCTTTGTTTATTTGAAGAATTTTTTTCTCCTGATCTCGTGCTGTCTAACCGACTAACACGCTCGGGATACGATCGAACGTGAATATACGTTATTTGGATCGGATCATTTCTTTCATTTTTTTTTTTACGACTTGAGTTAGGCATCAACGCTGGGATCCCTTAGGAGGCAGCGAAGTCATCACGTGAGCAGGAAGTTCATAAGATTGTCTATAGCGCTCAAAGGTTTTGACTCTACCCACCAGCAAACGAATTATCCGACAAATCCCAGCAACCTAGACGTTTGGAACCAGCATGCTAGAAGTTTCACGTGGGTGTGAACGAGTGGTCAGACACGAAGCTCACAGGACAAACAAAGAGCACGTTCATTAACATCAGCATGATGTTAATGTCAGCTGTCAGGATGTCAGGATAGTTCAAATTTAGCTACCTTGTCGAGAAAGAGAACTGAATAAATTCTTTAGATAATATCGTAGGAAGGTACCAACAAAAATAATAACTACTGTAAGAGTGTGTGCACCACTTGATTTACTGTCTGAGGCAAAGTTCACCGTCGGTGCTGGAATGGAATTTCTAGCATTTTCAGGAGCACTTCATTTAAGGTTTAGGCTACATCAACTTTGGGTTCAAATTGAAACTCAGATACAGATATAAATATGTGACTATATTCACTGCATCATCAGCACAACTCACATATTTACCCCTTCTGCAAATAGATGATGTTGTGTACGGTGTCTCAGCTTTCTAAGGTGTCTCAGTCTTTCAGCTTTATACGACGTAATGAATAATTGGTAGTGTTCCGCTCCTTTTTTTTTCCCCTCCATTACTTTGGATTTGGCTAGTTCTAAAAATAGCCTGTGACAGGCTTGAATGACATGGTGTGTTGAGACCAAGGGAGAGACTGAATCGAAGCAGGCCAGCTGTTTAATTGGCTCTCTCTTATCTCTCCCCATGCAGTGTGTACGGCTGCCCTGTGGCCAAGAAGAGGAGAACACAGGACAGACTGCCCCTAGAGCCCATGGCCAAGAGGAAGGCCTTTCACACACACGCAGAGCAGCAGCCCATGGACGACTGCTACCACACAGAGGTGGTGGAGGAGAAAGACGAGGAAGAGGAAGAAGAGGAAGAAGCAGGCGAAGAGGAGGTGGAGGAAGAGGAGGAGGAGGAGGATGTCGGAGAAGCCGAAGTAGAGGAGGACGTGGAGGAAGAGTACACGGATAACGAGGAACAAGTGGAGCAGGATGAAGGCGAGGTAGAGAACGGAGAGGAGGAGGAGGAGGAAATGGAGCAAGAAGAAGAGGATGTAGTTGAAGAAGAGGAACGTGAGGAAGGAGAGGGGGAGGATGAGGAAGAGGAAGATGACGACGAACAGGAAGAGGATTTGGAGGAGGAGGAGCAGCAGCACAATCAGTATCAAGGTACTATAAAATCTATCTGTCGAACTATCTTTCTGTCTGTCTGTCTGTCTGTCTGTCTGTCTACATAATGTAGCATAAAGTAGAGACAATACACAAAATAAATATTTGAATAATATAATAATTTATAAAGGAGAAATTGCCAGTGTTATAAATAAATATGTACTAGTAGGTATTTATAAATAATAGTATTATATTTTTGTAAATATATTTAGCTTGCTTCTGTATGAAATCACTCTGAAATTGGCTGAAACTCCAGAGGGAGGCAGAATTGACTGCTCGTGCTCTTTAGAGGAAGGTCACCGTAATTTGAGGTGCATTTGGATGCTTTTGCTGCAACCTTCAGTGTGATCGCAGCAGCAGGCTAAAAACAGCACCTCCAGACCATTGCCTCCCACACACACTTACTTTCAGTAGTATGATGCCCTATTTTGCAGATTCATAGCTCAAGCAGCAACTTCACGCTGTACAAATACAGTGCAATAAATACAAGAATGACCCAATTAGAAATCATTTTCTTACAGAAAAAAGAGAGAGAGAGAGAGGCACAATACAGCCGTCTGGATACACAATACACCGTTTTTATGACACAATAATAGATGTTTGAAAAAAATATAAAGCATGGCTTTGATTTTTATTTATTTTTTTATTTTTTTTAAAGCGGATATTTCATCCTACTTCCATATATTAAGAAATAGATTATAGAGCACAAAGGCTTCAATCTACCAGCAACAACAAAAAATTATATTATTATCATAGCTATTGTCATGGCTAGCTATGGCTAGCTGGTAGTTTAGTTAATGCTAATGCAGAACTTTGTTATTTTTTTCATGTGAAAAGTAAACCATGACAGCATGCTCTGTTACAGGAAAAGAGTTCGAGCTACCACCTTAAGTTTGAGGAAGTGAAGTGAAGTGTTTGATTCCTCTCATGGCACAAAAAATTGCCAGTAGTTATCATTTTAATTTACTGAAGGACAAGAGAACATATATTTTATTTATATATAGTTATATTTGATGAATATCTGTGAAACAGCCCATAGCAATTATAAACACTTTCATTTTTTTCTCTTTCTGAATTCTACAAGCTCAACAGACACTGAAAGTTAACCCTGGGGATGCTTTGCTAATATAGTAATGCTGCTATGTTCATCTTCAGTGGACTTTTGCCCTTTTTTTGGCTGCTTGTTGGGATGCACTGCAAAAAATGACTTACTTACTAAGAATTTTTGTCTCGTTTTCAGTACAAATATCTAAAAATTCTTAAATCAAGATGCGTTTTCTTGATGCGCAAAATGACCTAAGAAAATATGTCTAGTTTTCAGACAAAAAATATCAAATTTAAGTGAATTTGTGCTTAAGACAATCAAAATAAATCTGCCAATGGGGTAAGTTTTTTTTTCTTGAATCTTTCTTGAATTTAGTCTTTAAGAAAAAGTAAACTCATTTCAAGATTTTTTTTTCTTACCCCATTGGCAGATTTCTTTGCTTTTTGTAAGCATAAATTCACTTAAATTTGATATTTTTTTGTCTAAAAACTAGACTTATTTTCTTAGGTCATTTTGCTCATCAAGAAAATACATCATTTACATACATCATCATTTAAGAATTTTTAGATATTTCTACTGAAATCAAGACAAAACTCTAAGTAAGAAAGTCATTTTTTGCAGTGTGGATGTCAGGTCATTAGCTTGGGCAGTCCAGAACATATAGGTTTTTGCCTCACATGTCTGCTTCCATTAAAGTGGTACACATTAAACATCTTTTCATTTGCACCTAGATCCCAGGACCTTACAAGCTTTTTTTTTTGTGTGTATCAATTTTTATACAAATTACTGGACCTTTATGTTATTAAGACATAGCAGTTACTTAGATCGTGTGTTTTCCCATCATTCTTTGAGCCTATATCCTGAGTGCTGAATAGTTCTTAGTTCCACATCAACTGCAAATATTCTTGAAACACATTAAATATGTTTATATTGGAATATTTCTGACGCTCTTATTGATTCTGATGCCAATTTCTTTGAACGCTGTAACATTTGATTCTAACAGTAAGACTAGAAGATGACCAGCACAGTGGTGTTAATTATGTTATTAGTTATTAAAGCTCTTACTAAAGCTCTGCTGCATCACTGTCTTGAGGTGGAGATTAAACCTGAACTACAGCTAGAAACAAAAAAAATAAAACTTTAACTCAGAATTTATTCATGAAATAATTTAATTATGAAATAATCCGTTGGCACCGCTGAAGACATCTATTGATTAGAAATCTAACTGTCCTTCAGGGTGGATTGTCCCCTGATGGGTTCCAGATGTTACTTTGACATCTAGAGTTTGTTAAAGTTCTCCTTTCATGAGAAGAAAAGAAACATCATCGCCATGATTGTAAGTAACCATGGCAGAGAAAAGGCTTCCAGGAATCTATATTTTATACTCACTGCAAAATTACATTAGTAGATAGTAGGCCAGTAACAGTATGATCTCATCCTCATGGTCATAAAGTCTGAAGGTCTGTATGAGTGGGTGTGTTTTAGACGAATAACATCTCTCTTGCAGGCACTCTGGACAGCGCACTGGGCAGGAGCCTCACTTCACCCAGTCCCCAATCAGACCTGACGTTGCCTTCAAGTCTAATTATGAATAATGCATCCTAATGATTTGCTTTAATGCCTTACAATGTGGCATAGTACGGAGACGGTAGCGAGCGAGAGTACTGACGAGTAAACACTGAAAAAAAAAAAAATGCAGTGTCCTACAAAAAAATGCTTTACATCCTCCATTGGATTGGACTTTTGTCCTTATAAATGACTCGTACAGCGTAAACTATTCTACAGGCAAAACCTGAGAGAAGTGACGAAAGATTTGAATCTCTTCGCTGTAAGTGAAGTGTCATTGTTACCCTTTTCAATGGCATGCACATCGTAGCATTGCTAATCCCTCCAATTCAGCTTTGCTGCTTGCTTCCTATTCAATCTGTTTCACTTCCACTCTCCTTTGTGTACCTTGATTGCTCTTCAAATTGCTTTTCCATGGCACGTTTAAATTTGACTGTTTCCACCAGGTGTCTCAGTGTCCAAAGCATTTTGATGCCTAGCATTATTCTTTTAAATCTCTGCTTTGGCAAACACTGAGGATGGTATGCACTGAAATCAATCTTGAGGTTACAATCGGTCCTTTGAGCACATTTTTGATCACAGATATTGTAATGTTCACGTTTCACAATAACATATAATGGGCCGTATTTTTATGAGGGCAATTTGCTGATTAAAGCCTGTGTATGTGTGTGTGTGTGTGTGTGTGTGTGTGAGACGGATGCTAGCCATTTTTTGTTTTTTCACTTTTATTTTTGGGGGGTCAAATTTTTATGTGCTGTGGTGATGGGTTTGAAATCACACGAAATACTGTGACATTTAAAATCCACCAACACGGTGGACTTGTCAAACCTATTTTTTTTTAAAAATATGTTTATGTGTGACTGCTCCTTTTAGCACAGACATAGATATTAGTAAGATATTTTTCTGGTCTCAAGCACAGCCATAAATCCTGTCCATAATCTTTCCTCACGGATGTTATTTCTTTCTTTTGCACCACTTGAACAGAAATATCATCCAAATACTAACTGTAAAAATAATTCATTAATTAAAGCTACTAATTAAAGTCCCCCGGCTATTAAAGTGAAAGTTTATATGCGGGGATGGGGTCCGTTAGCTGGGCTTTTATTTTAACCAGCGTTTAACGTGAATTTAAATTAAATCGTGAGATGCCAATCTATCCTGCTAGTGATGCTAATATTACTCGAATAAAGTAATCATTATAGCTAATGTATGTTAGTCATGCTATTTATGCTAGTTGTACTGTTTGTATCCCGACATATTTATCTGTCAAAGTTGTACATTGCATTCACAAACTCGTACGATTTCAGTGTTTTACTTCCTGTTTTTAATTTCCCATGGCTTTCTTCTGATGCTTAATATTTAGCCCCACCCAAAAAAGATCATTGTGTGTCATTTCACTGTCTTGAAGCAGATCACCTGTGAGGCTTTAAAAGACACAATCTCACAGATATACTCAACTTTCCACCTTTTAAATTAAATGTGTTTGTTTTGAAATGGTATCAGACATAATTAGTGTATTCATGTATTAAACTGAGAGCATGGTGGCTTGGTTGTTAGCCTGTTTGCTTCACACCTCCAGGATTGGCAGTTTGACTTCCTACGTGCTTAGAGTTACGTGTTCTCCACATGCTTCAGGGGTTTCCTCCAGGTACTCCGGTTTCCAAAGACATGTGCTGTAGGCTGATTGGCAACTGTAAGTGTGTTTGTGTGTATGCCCTGTAATTGGTTGGCACACCATCCAGGGTGTCCCCGGGACAGACTCCAGGTGCCCTGTGACCCTGTGTAGGATAAGTACAACAAAATATCGATAGATGGATGAATATATTGAATCATAAACCTCAAGTCACTTATTAGATATTTTGGCAATAAACAAACGTATAAAATAAAGACTGCTGTTTTAATTGTAGACATTCAGGCATTCCTGATATATAGTGCTCTAGATATTTTTTTCTATACTTTTTGATGTATTTTCTGCTCTGTATACGAGTGACTGATAACAATAAATCTTACCTATGCTATAATTTATTTATTATTATTTGGACTGGCATTTAGAAAGTGTGTGTTTGCACCTATGTCTAAAACTCTGAAAACAATAAATATGTTTGGTATAAAATTTATTTGCCAACTGACTACCTTAATAGAACCCCATCATATTGTTGGCACAGTAAGAAAGATTCAAACGTTCATATTGTTGGCACAGTAAGAATGATTCAAACGTCAGCAAAATAAAATGTAATAAATTCTATTTCTTTTTTCTTTCTCAGCTGGCAATCAGGTAAATGGAATCTACACCAAACCCAGCCCAATGGTGGAGAAGGATGACAACAACAACGATGAATATGACAACTATGATGAGCTGGTGGCGAAGTCTCTGCTCAACCTGGGCAAGATTGCCGAGGACGCTGCGTACCGGGCCATGACAGAGTCTGAGATGAACAGCAACTCCTCCCACAGTGCTGCAGAGGAAGAGGAGGAGGAGGAAGAGGAGGAAGAGGAAGAAGAGGATGATGAGGAAGAGGACGAAGAAGACGAGGAGGAGGAGTGTGACAGTGGCTCTAAGAAGGGTGAGCTGAGCCTTGATGTAGATAGTGATGTAGTAAAGGAGACTGTGGACTCTTTGAAACTCCTGGCTCAGGGTCATGGAGCTGTGCTCTCTGACAACCTTGAAGAAAGGGCGTATCTGGAAGACGGAGTGAAAAATGAGGACTGCAGCAGCATGAACGGCTTTGCTGGTTATGGGTGTAACGGTAATAGTAGCAGTTGTGCACAAAACAAGGCCACTAGCAATGGACAGATGGTTGAGGAAAGCGATGAGGAGGTGTGCTTGAGCAGTCTGGAGTGTCTGCGCAATCAGTGCTTCGACTTGGCGCGCAAATTAAGCGAAACAAAGCCGACCGAGCACCTCAGCCACGGTCAAGAGGTGCACCAGGACACTCTGTTACACCAGGACATGTATGGAGAATGCCATCAGCAGCAGAACTCAGAGGATCGCCGAGTTCTGGAGCGCAACTATTCGGACATGGTCAACCTGATGAAACTGGAGGAGCAGCTCAGCCCACGTTCCAAAGCTCTGTCCAGCTGTGCCAGGGAATACGATACTTACAGAGATGAGGACACCACGTCCATCACTTCAGACCGCTCGGACGATGGCTTCGACATGACCAAGGGCAACCTGTCGCTGTTGGAGAAGGCCATAGCGCTTGAGTCTGAGCGGGCCAAGGCTATGAGGGACAAGATGGCCTCAGAGGCAGCCCGGAGAGACAGATTGCAATTGCACGAAGAGAACCATGGTCTGAGACTCAGCTGTGCAGAAGAGCGTAAAGCCAGGCTGCATCACGATGGCCTCAAGAAGCCCTACTACCATAAAGGTGGGTGAGAATTTACGCACTGGATAGCAATTTTAAGACACTGTCCGATAGCCGATGGTGGTTTGAAGGTGTGTTTCTTTTATTTTGCTAGTAAGCAGCTGAACCGTGTGCAAATTCCGTATCTTGAGGTAACAGTGGATAAACCAGATATTCATAAAACACATCAAAATATAATGCACCATACTACATGCAATATTTGACACATCATACAAAACAACCAACAAATTTCATAATCTAAATATTCTGGAGCACATTTTGTCACACAGAAATTAGTATCAGTTACCAAAAATTCCTTGTACACAAAGGTCCAGCTGAGCAACTAGCATGACTAAAGCTTAACCACTGATGATTCATTTATTGGCTACATTTAACATCCTTTAAAGTTTTGTGTCAAAGTAGTGCTAGAGTCAAAGCCTCAGAACAGAAGATGCAGAGGGAATAGACACTTACTTCTTTAACAATTCATCTTTAAACATTCTGTATTTGCCTTAGCCATTTTATCATCTTATCAGTCTATGAAAGTCTTGTAGCTAGTCTGTGGTCTGATGAGCTGCCTTCTGCTACCTAGTTTACATAAATAAAGTTATTGGATAATGTGCTACAGAGGGTCTTTTTGGGCAATTTTTTTTAATTGCTTGGTTTAGTCTCCTAAAATATTATTTCAGTTGATGACCCTGTGTCGCTCTGGTTGCTAAAGGTTTCTTAAACCTTAGCAGCCTGTAAGCAGCCTTAGCAACTAATGCTAACAAAAATCACCTCAAAAATGGCATCACAACCTACTTATAAAATTGATCTCCTGGGTTTTAAAGGCATTCTTGGACTACTTCTTAATTCTAATTTATTTTTCCTGTGTGTTGGTGAGATTTGAGTATAGCTAAACTATACCAGCTTAGCCTGCCAGCTTGCTTCTTTTTTTTTTTTTAATAAAATAGTATGCATTATTTTAAATACTTAAATATGAGAAAACTTTTAAGCACATTAAAAGACCCAGTAGCAACAGTCACGGTTACATCTCCGTTGCCTCCCTAACGAGTCCTGTTAGGTGTGGTGATGTCCATGAACTGGGGTTCCTCTCAAGGTTTCTACCTCATATAACCTCAGGGAGTTCTTCCTTGCCATCGTCACCTCCTGCTTGCTCATTAGGGATAGGGATAGATGTTAGAGATAAATAGTATCTTAATTTTAAACTTTAAGATTTTTATTTATAGAT
>JAOTRN010000002.1:16161566-16172563 GCA_028566695.1 Bagroides melapterus | reverse complement strand
TCTCCTTAAACCCTCTTATCATTAAAGACCACATTCAGGCATTACCCCCAGTGTAGAACATATAGTTATGAATATATAGTTGTAAATCCTACCCCCCCCCATTGACTGTGAGTACGAAAAGGACATGATGTACGGATTTATGTGCACAAATTACTGTCTTCCTCAAACCATTTCCTGTCAGGAACCATTGATTAGATTAGGTGTTAATTCCTTCTGATTCGGTTAGTAATAAGACATGTATACATCTCAACATCATGGTATGAGTCTAAGGAGAATGTTCAAGCACCGGCTTAAAGCACTAAAAGGCTAAACAGAGAACACATGGTAGATAAATTTGAAGTGGCTGTTCCAGTTTAGCGCATTAATTCGATTTCCCTGTGTTAAAGTTACTAATTGGATTCATGGACACAGTCCATACAGAACTAGTGATATTCTTTGTGTCTGGCTGTTGCCTCACTGGATGTGTAAATGCCAGCCATACTTTCCATATCCCTACCATGAACACATCCTCTGACATCACCTGCAAAAGCCGTTACTGCTTATGTATGCCTTTCGTTCCCACAGAGCCCTCAAACGGATAGGATCTTACACTAATAAGTGTGGTCAAGTGAGGGCAAGTGAGGCGCGCCAAGAAGTCATTATTGCTCTTGAAAAAAATGAGTATGCGCATCTGAGGAATGCTGAACTGGCCTGCGTTTGAGAGATGAGTGCCAGCCAGGTCAGGCCATGCCAATAACAAGCTGCTCGTTTGCCAGACCGCTTCGTAAGCAGACAGATTCGAAAATGCAACAGATGCACGGAAACAAGCACGCTTAATAAATACGGGAGGATGTGGTTAACACTTTGGACTACAGATCAGAAAATTCGAGAAAGTTTAAATCCCAGAAGTGCCACGATGACTGAACTGTACCAAACTGGCACACACACTCACACACACACACACACACATATACACACTCATTCAATATACTTTAATGCTGTTTTGTGCAAAAAAAGTCAATGTTGCTATTTATTAATCTCTATTTGACCAATGCCATTAAAATCTGTACTCTGGTCAGCGCTATAATTTATTCATCCGTCCTGTAGTTTATTGTATTGTTTGCACTGTCTGTCATGCACTAGTTTACACACTATCCTTTTAGCCCTTTTTTGGTCCTTAACTCTGTGTTGTTTTTTTGTTTTATGTAGCTGTGTGTTGTCTTGCGTAGCCCACTGTTGTTTTCCGTAGCACTGCGGTTCTAGAGAAACATTTCATTACACTACAGCATGTACTGCTTCAGCTACGTATATATAGTTGAAATGACAATAAAATCTTTTTGAATTCGACTTGACTTGAGAACGATTCCTAACTCTAACCGGTACAGATTGAATTTTGGCCTCATTTGTAAGTTTCTTTGCTTAAAAGCATCAGGTAAATACATAATGATACTACAGGCTACTTACCTCATATTTCGTTTCATACCTCACTCCGTTGTAATCTACCACCAATTCATTACACACTCTACACAGTATCGATGGTTTATCTGAAGGAATTTTAAATGTACATAAATGGGACTTCTCTGAAGTGCTAGAAGGCAATCTGCTCTTCCCAGTCTTGCTTTGGAATGTGAAAAATTTGCATTTTTTGCCAAGATAGTTTGAAGCATATGTTAAAATATGAGCAAGCTCTTTAATGGAACCGAATTTCACAATCACAGTAGTGTCCCAGAATCTACAGTCCAAATGTACAACATGTGTGACTCATCACGCTGTTTAGATCTTACATGATCTCATGTAAAGTACGTTAGAATGCAGGAACAGTCCCTGAACGTACAGTGTATTTGTTGGTTAAACAAAAAATCCTTGGCATCATTTCTTTCCTAAAAAACAAGTGAGCAGGTTGGATGTTTGAAAGAAATAAAAACATTCTCCTGACATATTAAGCGTTTTCTTCAGGGTTAAGGCTAGGCATGCTGCCAAGCTGCATAATTAGACCTTGGTGTTTCTTCACATCTGCTGAGTTTGGAGCCAGGTGATGAGGACCCTCAGCTCTATAACTCTATCACTGGTCCTGCTTTCAAGTCTACTCGGAACTTCTTGTAAGTAAAGAAGACATTCACTAGTAGTCACAGCAGAGTAAGGATGAACTCAGGTGTGGAAAAAAAAAATCTTAAAACCTCCTGGAGCTGCACTAATCTAAGATCCCACAATGCAGATCACATGTGAAGCAGTAGAGCAGATAATAAAAGTGGGAACCAAGTACTTCATCTTTTTCGAAGTTTCGAGACCATAAGAATATACAGTGCATCCTGCAGGTCAACTTTTGCTCTGAAATGCACCAAGGTGTCTGGTATATTACGTTTATTACCTTATCTTTAACTTTTTCTTTAAAGCAGCATTATGTGAATCTCAAACTGTGTCTCAAATGCACATACTTAAGTACTCTTCTAAATTCTAGATTTATAAAGACTCGCTAAGAAAAATACCCAGAAAGGTATGAAGAAGCAGGCCTGGGGCTGATTCATGATTCGTGTGAGAATCTGTGAGACCGCACAGAGATTTTGGTCTCTGTTTGCACTGATTGAGAAGGAGCATGTAAAGTACAGTTACAGGTGTAATGAATATGAACCGCTGGATTATTTACTCTCTCCGTTTTTTTTCTGAATGCATTTAGAAAAAAAAGTTAGGGTAGGTAAAATAAGCACACACTACAATCTAAGTACACATTAGAAGGCAGAATTATAAGTTTATTGGGTTTAGATTTAATTTGACCTTGTTTGTTATTCTAAGGAAATATGGCATGAACCTGGCAGCACAGACTTTACACGTTTAAAAACGCGCGCGCGCGTGTGTGTGTGTGGGTGGGTGTGTCCCACAATATTCTATCAAGCCACTAGAGAGCCCTTGTGATATGTTCATTGCATAACCCTAATAGTTTCTTTCTGACGTTCCATTATCATGATTAGCTTTATTATTAGCGAAATGTTCCCACTGATTTCCGAGTTTCGACCAGTAACCCTTTTTGTGCTACAACACATTTCCTTGTACTACTACCTTCCTTGTAGCCATGGCCTAGTCACATCAATTGGTAAGATGTATATGGACACGTGAGTATATCACTCGTTTCCAAAAACATGAGTATTAACACAGACTTGGTCATCTCCTTAGTTTCTACTCTTCTGGGAAAGCTTTCCTCAAGATTCCGGACCGGACTAGCCATCTGGAGCACCGTGAGTTTTCCCGGTGGGCCGCCAGCCAAAGTGGGCCGGACCAGTCAGTACACAAATATATTTAAAAATGTCAGAAACCATAATACTGCTTCTCTTTTCTGCGTTAATCGCACGGGCGCCGTCGACAAAGAGCGTGTGTTTGTGTGCATGCACATGTATTGCCCTCCCTCCCTATTAATTAGTTTGGTCTATTCCTTAAGTGTTCTTAAACACGCCCCCTTCACTTCAAATGTACCGAGTGAGAGATATTGATCCTTCGCAACGAATTTCTCTGAGTAAATAATTTATAATACTTTCAATGGATGAAAGGGGGGGGGTTGAGAGAGAAGAAAAGGTGGAGCTGAAAAGTTACGCGGAAAGAAGAAAAAAGCTTTAGAGGCAGATGCTGGGAAATGCTTCAGATCAAGATGATACCCCCTGACTAGCTAAAATATTGTCTTTATAGTTTTATATGTTGTTTGTCTTAATGTTCTTTCATTTGTTTCTTTGTTTTACAAATATGACCCAATACTGTATATGTTCAGTGATGCTTCAAATAAATGTTTAAATAGCATTTGTTTTGTATTGCGTTATATTTTTTGTGCTAGTAAGTGGTGTTAAAAATTAGTCTCCACATTAATGAGATTAGTCTCCACATTAATGTATTATGATGTGGGATGTGGTGGGCTGCTGTGGGCCAGGAAATCCAGGGCTAATTTTTGGTCCCAGTCTGCCCCTGTTCCAGACCATAGCTTTATGTATTTTTTTTTTCCCCCATTCAGCCATACAGAGCATTAGTGAGCTTGGACTCTGGTGTCAAATAAAAAGTCCTGGTGTGCATCCAGTTCATCCTAAAATGTTCAGTAGGGTCTTATAACATCTTATAACATAAAAGGCATCATTTGCAACTGTGAACTAAGGTTTATAGCATTAAGCAGGTGCCCTTCTCCAGAGAGACTTAGATTTATCTCTCTCTAATTTTTTAAAATAAAAACTGAGGGTTGAGGACCTGGCTCAAGGGCCTAGCAGTGGCATTGTGGTGATATTGGGATTTTACCCTTGTGCACTTTCAATCAATAGCCCAATATGTTAAATATTATTATCACTTCCCTTCCCTTTCTGCATAAATGAAAATATCACCTCAGAGAGTGGATTTTTTTTTGGAAAAGTTTTGGTCCTTTGGTTTTCATTTTCCATACTCAATGCTTGACTACAAGTTGATGGCAATGATTTTCCAAGCAAGTTTTTACTCACTCTTACCTTTTCAAAAGCTGAACTACGCAGTCACCCCTATGCATCTACATGCTCTGATAAGTTAATCACGATCAGGCACCAAGTATTGCTTTCTATTGCCATCTCGTGGTGAATTGTCATAGGAAGTCACCATCTTGTGAAGAGAACTGATGTTTTTATCCAAAGCGACTAACGATTGAGCTAAACAGATTAGTTAATAGTCTTAATGACAAAATGAGTTAATAACAGAATGTGCATGACAGAATGAGTTAATATTCTTGCTCAAGAGTGCAACTTACGGTAGCTTATGTTCATCCTTAATTAGGATTTACAGATCTGGCAACCATGCCAATACGCAATTGCTTGGATAAACAATTGATATTTCCTCGTTCTGACAAACAGTATCATGCTTTGTCAAGACAAGCAGAAAGATAGAATTTATCATTTAAATTTCAAAAAGAAAAGTGCTACTATCACTTCAAATGTCTTTTCTTTCTCAGTTGTTTACATGCAAAAATCATTCATTTCGCTAATTCGCAAAACATTAGTAAAAGAGTTGCGTTTTTATATCTCTGTAATCATTGCACTATCCAGACCTCAGATGAGGTTCCGGTATCCTTATTCACTTCATTCCTTTTTTTTACTCAATGAAAAAAATAAGAAAAAGAAATGTAGTACTGTGGCTGAATATTAAAAAACCTGTAAACAGCAATAACAATACAGATTTCATGCTCACTGTCAATCAAAAGAATGAGAAGTGCAGCAAATTATCATTATTGTGTTCGTAAGAACGACGTAACAATGCCAAATGATTTTTTTTGTTTGTTAGTTGGTTTTTTTTCCAGATCAGTAGCTTCTGAAGAAAAGCCAGAGCTTCATTTCCCATAATAATTGTTCATTTCCTGGAAAGTACACTGTGTAACCCATACGTGGTATTTTGTGCTATGTTTCACATGATAACTGACGTTTTTTTCAAGTAAAAATGCCTATATACTGAGATTCAACACAGATATCAGCTATCTCCTGTTCCATCTCATATGTGCCTTTGAACCTGACCCGGTTAATGCTAGTTCAACCTACTCAGCGACTCAAACCCGCCGTTTCAGTCTTTTATCATGGCACCATCATAAGTTCATACCCACCAACATGTTATTGGGGTATACAAACTTCAAACTATAATGACTTTTATTACAGAAACCTCATTACCTGTGATTTCCCATATATATGAGAAGCTCAACCGTATACCTCGGCTGTTTTTATCTTTTGTTTAAAAGTTCTCCTTCACAATTCTGTGCATTTTAAATCCTTTCTGAAAAGATACTTGCGATTTTAGAGATATAAATAGATGTTCCGCTGACATTCAATTCAATTCAATTCAAATGTATTTGTATAGCACTTTTAACAATGGACATTGTCTCAAAGCAGCTTTACAGACCATGAACATAATAAAAAAGAGTTTAATATTATACAAGGAAATACAAAAATTCAAGATTAAACATATTTTAAATTGTTTTTATCCCCAAAGAACAAGCCTGAGGTGACTGCGGTGAGGAAAAACTCCCTTAGACAGAAAATGAAGAACCCTTGAGAGGAACTAGACTCAAAAGGGAACCTCATCTTCATTTAGGTGACACTGTGGGTGTGATTATAAATATACAGTCTGACAATTGTGTATTGATTAAGTGCTCGTTGTTTAAAGGCCACATGTACTGTAGTTGGCATCTCCTCTCTAAAAGCCTGAAATCTTCTTGAAGAGGAATCCAACTGGAGCTGGTACATCTCTAGATACCACAGGATCCTAGCAGGGTTGGCCTCTTCTCAGTGACGGTCCGAAATCTTCATGAAGTGGAACACGACTGGAGTTGGAATGATCTCGAGATGCCTCGGGATTGAAAAAAAAAACAAAAACAAAAAACAAAGAAACGGTGGAGAAGAATTAGTGTAGCAGCTGTTCATAGTGTTAACCAGCATTAGATGTAAATGTGCTGCACAAGGTTATGTGATGTATCGTGTGTATGCCTGACTAAAGAGTGTGTGTGTGTGTCTGTGTGTGTGTGCCTTTCTCTGTGATGCAAAAGTGTAGTGTTAGTGCACTCTCTGCCCCATTTAGCTTCAGAGTTATTTCTTTATTACCTTGTAGTCAAAAATGAGAACTCTTCCAGAAGTCCACACGAGCAGTTATCACGCTGTTCCGTGGAGGCAAATGAGCCGTAAAAGGATCTAATTTTACAGATAATTCACAGCCAATAATACTGGTTTAATACTGATATTACCTTTTGTGAGCGTGTCTTGGTGGTGTGCTGTAACAACGGCAACAGGAAATGTACATCAAAAACCACTCAAACAGCTTATTAGAAGGTTACTAAAGGTTATTAAAGCCTCTCAACTCAAATCTTGTGTCATTATTAATGTTGACCTGCTCCTCCAAAGTCTAGAGTTGCTCCCATACATCTCTACGATTTGATCCTGATCTCCAGGTTCCCATCTCCTATGAAACATGCTGCTAGCTACATTAAATATGCTTTTAACCTTAAGATTTGAATGAATGTGTGTGAAAAGTGTGTGTGCACGGTGCCCCGGATCATAAACCAGTGTCCCAATCAGTCTGCATTCCTACATTTCTTTTCTACAGCACACACCGTGCTCTAGTATTTGCCCGGCTCATATATTAAGTTCTGAGCCTAGTTTAATCAGCCGGCTGATCATCACCTGATACTTTGCATGTCTATCGACTTGCTGAATAAACACCACACACACATTCAACCCCTGTTCATTATTGACATTTCTATTTAAGGGTCACTGCATGATTACGCTGCTATTTAACCCCTGTAATTCTTCATAAAATTAAACAAGATAAAATAAAATAAAATGATCTGGAGAAGGTTTCATTACAGACCGCGGCTGCAGTTAAACTTCTCAGTCTCTGTGATGACTCGATGTCTACAAAGACTGCTTGTGTGCATTGCTCTGTGTCCAGGAAGTGTTTTTCTGGTTCCCTCCATATGCAAAACGTCTGTACTTCTATAAAAAAACTGTACAGTTGCCTGATTATTTATTTCTGGGTTGTTGTCTTTTTTTTTCTAAGCTTATCTTGCACTGGTGCACCATCAAATTAACTCTAAATTAAATGAAGTTAAGAAATGAAAAAAAAAAAGAAAATGAGAAGGTGTTTGACAAGGTCAGATATATTGTATTATATTCTACAGTGCAATAGATATTTTTTTAGTAAGCAAGTCAGACATGAGTCACAAATAATTTAGTTGTAACATACTGTATATAATTCAGGATAAATAATAATTATTATAAAATAATAAGGAGTTGTAGGAGAAAGATACAACAGACCTACAGATCCCGAAGCCGACGTGTCAAATGCCGCAAAGTTGCGTACACGTTTGTGATCAGTACAAATAAATTTGTGTAAGTGATGTTTACTAAAGTGCTGAGCGTGAACTTAAATGTAAAGCATGAGGTAAATGCAAATGTTTGGAGAAACAGCCTTCGGTCACTGTTTCCTTGAGTTGTTTAAAGAATGAATAGTTTACAGAGGTCGTTAATGCAATGCAAATAAAATTCAGAATAATTCACCTGCATCAACTGACACTGCGGTTCGATTTTATTAGAAAAAAAAACAGCTACACAAAGAAGGTGCACACTGAGTCCATAATGGTTAGAGTACTACAGAAGATAAAACAGATGAATAAAGCAGAAAAACTGTATCTGTATCTCATGGTGAAAACACAACATTAAGGAACCATTCATGCATTTCATGGTTTCATTGAATTTTTTTTAACCTTACTTGGATCATTGTCATATAAAGCCCATGCTGGATAAGGAGCCAGGATAACAAGGTGGTCTGGATAAATATATCTAAAACCTTGCTAGCTCTAAAACCTTTTGATGAAGTTACATATTATAGCAAAGCCAACACAAGCCTGATGTTTTTACGATCAGATACTGGATTTCTGTGATACTTCTGTACTATACTCACTATGAAACCTTTTCACATTTATTTATTTATTTTTAATTTGCGTTACTTCTGATTGAGATTCCCCAGCTTAAGCTGAAGGGGTTTCCCAGGCTTCCACACATACTGGTCTAAAAGCTGTAAGGTTTCAGTATGATGTCTTTCCCTTGGTAGATCAGTTACATAATAATGGGACATGAAGAGTAAAAAAACACATTTTAGTAAGATAAAAAACTTCTTAAGCGAGAGTTCTACTAGTATAAGAAATAATCATACTCAAAAGTGAAATAAACAGTCATTTTATCAAGACAGGTAAAAATATCCAGACCAGGACTGTCTTTTGTGGCTTAGAGCTTCACAATGAAATCAACATGAATATATACATTTATTTAAATCACTTCGACTTACTCCTGGCAAATTCCAGGTGACCTCAAAGTTTCGGGTTGCCAGATAATCGCATTCTTAGAGGTCTAGAGAGTTTCTTTTTTCTGCTGCACCTCACATTGTAAAGGAGGAGGGATTTTCATGATTTGCTGCAGTGCTGGACTTGTGTGCTGAAATGTACAGTTCTGAAGTTTGCTGTGAGGATGGTCTGGAAGAGAAGTACTTTTTCCCTAAGCACCACAAATCCTCAACGATCTGGCGGAAATGGTTCCTGAACTTGACCCCGATGAAGGCGTAAAGGACGGGGTTGAGGCAGCAGTGGAGATACGCCACGCTTCTGGTCACAGACAAAGCCAAGTGGATTTTCTGTTCTGCGTCGCAGTCTCTCTGTTTGAACAGCCGAGTCGTGTGCATCAGGACCACGACGTTATAGGGCAAATGGCAGACGATGAACACCAGAACTACTGCCAGAATCACGCGCAATGCCTTGTGCCTTTGGTAATTTTGTGCTCTGAGTAGAGTGTAAATGACGTTGCAGTAGCAGAAGACCATCACCAGCAGAGGGATGAAGAAGCCCACAGACACCTGCATGCTAGGCAGGAGGATTTTCATCAGTTGCGCTGTGCCATTTGTCTCAAAGGTCAAGCTACATTCAATTTCTATCGTTTCGTTAACGTACTCCTCTACTAGATCAGAGTAGATGAATGTTGGCACGGATAACACAAGAGCAAACAGCCATATTATTGTGCAGATAAGACGACTGTATATCTGGGCTCTTGAGCGAATTCCGAACGAACGTCGTGCTTTAACGATGGCGACGTATCGGTCTCCGCTGATGCAGGCCAACAGGAGCAAACTGCTGTAAAGGTTTATGCTGTAGCTCCCTCTTAGGACCTTACAAGCCCAGGTACCCATGTTCCAGTTATACTGCTCATTATATATGATCAGAGGCAAGGCGAGGACAAACAGGAGGTCCACCACGGCCACGTTTACTAAATAGATATCTGTCATGGTCTTGGCTTTTTTATAAAACGCATATGTAACAAGGACTAGAATATTGCCCAGGAGTCCGACTGCACAAATGAAGGAGTAAATCTGGTATGTCACCTCATGCTTATAGTTGCTTTTAATGTCACACAATTCACCAGGGTCTATGTCATCATTATAGCTATAATCCTCCAGCATTGTAGTCAGCCTGTAAAGAAAGAAGATGCATTAGCACAGTTACTATTTAAATGAATGTTATTCTGTATTAGATGCTTCTTTAGGGTGTAATAAAGCAGAAGTGAACTTGTTTTATTTATTTTTTTTGTCAGATGTCTGTATTTATGGCTGCATGTCTCAGGTCCATGCAATCCCTAACCTGTACTTCTCAGTACTTCCTAAAACACACCACAGTATACAAACATGGACCTGACTACACACCCCAGAATCCACTGCTGTTAACTTGCGGACTTTTAAGTTATACACACATACACACACACACACACACACACACACACACACACACACACACACAAACACACCTTTTCCAAATCTCGCTCGCTCACACTTTCATTTTAGAAAAGACTCTCACTCAGATGGATTTTTTTTTGCATTTTTGCAAAGTGAGAAGAGAAAACATTCAGTTGGTTTCTTTATGATTTTCCAATTCCTCTGCTACATCACCTGAAGGAAGTATTTTTGAATCCCTCTCACACAGTTTTTAGTTTCTTTGAACCTCCTCATATTTTCATAGTTCCCACATAATAAAATAGCTGAATTTACTGAACACTATGAATTTAATAATGGTGTTCCTACAGTATCAGTATGTGTGTGTGTGTGTGTGTGCGTGTGTGTGTGTGTGTGTGTAAGTGCGTGTGTGTGTGCGTGTGTTTTTGGAACACATTATTGTTTAATATAAATAATACATATTTATTTTTGTTTACACCTTTAATATTTTGACCACAAGAATTACAGAGATTACAGTATATGCAATTTAAAATTCTGTCAAATAACTGAGAAATATTTGGAAAATTGTTCGCAAAAAAATGTAAAATTTTAGTAAACAAAGCCTATATTGTAATTTGGCCTGATTGTGGAAGTATGTGCAGTTAAGCCAAAAAAAGTTGATTGCACTATATCTGTATAAGTATATTTACATTTACATTTAGATCATTTGTCAGACGCCCTTATCCAGAGCGACGTACAAAAGTGCTTTTAAATCTGTCTTTGAATACATTAGCTCA
>JAOTRN010000002.1:16107501-16117711 GCA_028566695.1 Bagroides melapterus | reverse complement strand
CGCATTGTGGAGCTGTGTACCCTGCCTGACCGGCAGGTAGGAGACTGGCTGCTGTTTGAAAACATGGGCGCTTACACTGTAGCTATCTCATCCACATTTAACGGCTTCGAAAAGCCAGACATCTATTACGTCATGTCCAGATCCGCTTGGTGAGTTCACGTTTTCAGATTTTCTCTAGTGTTTCTGCTTGCACTGAATTTATATTCCTGCTGAATCCATCTATGCTATTAGGCAATGCATACAGCAGATCCATGCCCAGAGGATGCCTTCTCTGTTGGAGGAACAGAATACTGGGAACATACCAGCCCACTGTGGCCGTGAAAGCACCCCAGAGTTCTGCGCTACTCGTGTTCTCTAAGAAGACATTGCAGATACAGTACAAAGAAAGCTTTGTATTAACTTGTAAAATTTATAAGGAAACAGTGTTGGTGCCCAATGTTTTAGAGCACTGTCATTTGTTTTATTTTTACTGTCAATGGTACATATGCCTGGAACATATTTCCCTGTTTGTTTTTATGCAGGTGTTTAACTAGGGAGTACAGGAGAGCAGGCACCTCCTAATTCACATCTAGAGAGTTACCCTAGATAATATAATTACTATAATACCAGGAATCGCTGATAGATTCTCACTTTCTCACTATAACTATTAGGTTTGATCAATTAAAATGTATGATGGAAAACTACTAATGAAAAGTGTTGTCATTTCTATATTGTTCATCTGATTTGGTTGTAAATAAACCTGAAAGTCGTTCTCATCGTTTTTTATATATACAGCTAAAATAACAATTACTCTGCACATACTGTACATATACACATATATAGAGTTATATAAAGTTAGATGCGTTGTTGTCCTCTGCTCTCTATCAAAACAAGCTGTCCTGAGAGAGAGAGAGAGAGAGAGAGAGAGAGAGAGAGAGAGAGAGAATCATAGGAGGGAGGGAGATATCATGCACATACATGTTGAGAGCTTTAGCCATTGTTCACATCAGACTTCAGAATGCAAAATGAAGAAAAATGTGAACTCTGTAACTGGTTGTTGCATAGAATTGTGTCTCAATTGTCAAGATTTTTTGCCATGAAATCACAAGTTATTTAAAAAGTTTTTTTTTTTTACCTTTACTGGTGTGTGTAAAAGGTACCTCTATATAGGAGAACACCACAGTATTTTTCTCTACATTTTCCCTCCTCCATCTGTATCTCCTGAGCTATTCCCTTTGATCCCTCATGTACATTCTGCCCTTCCTCTCTGTCTTTCTCTGGCAAAGAGTTAGAGGAAAGAAATGTGCTGATTCAGCTGGTGCGGCTGGAGAAAATGATCTCAGTGTACCGTCTGTCTCCACACAGTCGGAAAATATCCTTCCAATATGTAGAAATCATTAAAAAAAAAAAGCTTCTGAATGAGATCTGAAATCTGCCTGGTGTCTAATTGATAAGTGTGCTGAAGATATGCAAAAGTGTTTGGTTGTACACTGAAAATCTTTGTAGGTCTACAGAGAGATCCCAGGCTTAAGACTGCGGTTTGCAACCAAAAATGCAGTGCTTTCCTAATGCAGGCAGAAAAACATCAAAGGCTCTGGTGATATCCCATGACTTTTGTTTCCTAATGAGTTGTACAGAAGCTCTTGAGGTCACTGCACCTAAAATATGGTCACCATTTTTCTGATTCAAACATCTTTTAATAAGCAATTTAATAGCTTTAAGTCATGGAAAGCAGTTAAATTTCCAACCATACTCTTACAACAAATAATCCAAATGCAATAATCTAGACTGACTGATATCTATATTTATTAACGTAATGAGATTAACAGCAGAAAGGGAAAAAAAAAGATAAGGTTGCTAACCGTATTTTGCTTTAGTTTTTTGTTGTTGTTTGTTTATTTGAGATCGCTTCAACTGAATACAATAGAATATTGAACAGTAGGAATTATATTTAAAAAATTAAGCAAATATTACCATTAATGCATTTTTATTCACATAATATTTTTCATACTCAAATAGATTTGAGTATAGCTTCAGAAAAAGTGGTTAAACTAAAGCATGAGACCAGAGACCAAAAGCAAGTTTATGTAAATGATACTTTCTAGAAGGTATTTGATTATAAAAAAATAAAAAATAAATAAACAAAAGTTATTAGGAACACCTGTATACCTGTGCAACGTATAAAAACTTAAAATCATGCAGCTATTTATCAAAAGCTTCAGTTATTGTTTAACCCAAACATCAGAATGAAGAAAAAGTGTGAACTTTAATTGTGGCATAGTTTTTAGTGAAAAATGGGCTGGTTTGAGTATTTCCCCTGGGATTTTCACACACAACAGGCTCTAGATTTTAAACGAAAAACAACAAAAGGAAAAAAAACATTGAGTGAGTGACAGTTTGTGTGGGTTAGTGTGGGTGGAAATGCACTGGTGATAAGAGATCATATGCAAATGGAGTTATTAGAAGTGCCAAGAAGCATCTCACTATACAGACTTGTACTGAGGCCATTTGCTTAAATCATTATTTATTTCTTTATTTCTTTATTTCTTTATTTATTTTTTATCATGTTCAACATATTATTTTCCATGTTATTTGTCCAATTAAACAATAAAAAATAACTGACTGCTGCACCTTTAACGTCAGGACAAAAGGCACATTGCTGGGAGTGTTTGTTTCCAGTTTCATCGCTTGTCCTAACATGACGGTGTAATACCTGATGACACCGGGTAATTATGAATAAGTCTGAGCTGCCTTTATGGCACGAAAGCCTACTAGGCACAACCTATGTACATATAAGGTAGACTATAATTTTGAGGAAGTGAACAGAGCGTTCCTGTTCCACAAATAGCTTTAATCTATGGAAGAAAAGGCTCACTTCAACTACACCAATTATAGAAGTATTCACACAACACAGACACGCATGACAACAAAAAGTTTCACTGTTTCCCTCTAAGTTTCTCATTTTAAATTATCCAAAATTCCTTTCCTTTCTGCATCCTAGACTAAACAGAACATTGAGAATTAGTCCAAGGCCAGGATGTGTGTCTACAAAAATAAAGGTTAAAGGAAAAACTCCACCCTGATACACATTGAATGTTTTAAATATGTTTGATGTTTTTTTTTTTTTAATTCTGGTGATAGATGGCTGCCACTTTAACTTTACACGTGGACATTGTTAAAAGTTAAGATGGTATTTAATAGGATAAAGTATTTCCTTGATCTCAAATGTAAAGGATAGCAGTCAGTTTTTGATAGTAAACCCTTCCAATAATTGTTCAGGATCAAATATTAAATGGGTGAAAAGATTTAATTGTAGATCACAGCAGAATTTATTACCTTGCCTAATGTTTTCTCTTCTGTTATTTCTGGTGAGGAAAGACTATTTTACCTCAACATACTCTTTGGCTTAAACCAGTTAAATCTAGTCTAGTGCTGTTACTATAATTGCGTGTGTTGAAACATCTGTATACGCTGATGTCCTAACAATTGTGCATGTGTGGGGAGGAGTAGAAGAACAAAGCTGTGTCAATCACATTAACAAGAATGACTCACATCCATCCATAATGGTATGCCAGATCATGTGGTGTTAAATATCAGGGAGTGTGCGGGAGTGTAATAGAGAGACCGTGTGCAGATGGGAGGGCTCTGGGTTGTCTGTCTCCTCCTCTTGTCCCTATGCCAAGAAACTCCTCTGACGTGGATTCCTGGAAGTCTTCCCTATGGAAAGACCGGTTAAAGTGTGTCATGGTGATAAGTATGCGTCCTGAATTTGAGGGGAATATTGATTCTCCACTATTACCTATTGTCTAACACATTGCTTAGGGGGAAAAAAATTAAATACACATAGTTCTTTTTTTTAGTTAAGTTAAACACTTTGACCTGCAGCTATCAGTTTGTTCTCGACTGGGAAAGCACATTTTCTGCCAGGTACATTGTTTTGAAATACAAAATCGGTTATGTAATACGTTTGCAAGGAATGTGAAGTAATATCTGTGTTCCTCTTTGTATGTCACTTGTGACAGAATTATACAAATAGGATATGGCTCAGTCTTGGTGAAAAAAAATCCTTTATGCCTGTCACTTGTGACAGAATTATACAAATAGGATATGGCTCAGTCTTGGTGAAAAAAAATCCTTTATGCCTTAATGAACATGATCAGTAGATTAATATTGACAGCAGACTTGTTAAGAGAAATATATAATATAGTTTTGTGTGTGAAACATTTTCACAATATGTCCTGTATGAGTAATATCCACTTTCTCTCTCTCTCTCTCTCTCTCTCTCTCTCTCTCTCAAAATCATCATTACTACCATTCTTAAAATTGCTGTGTTTTGGGGGGGAAAAAATAGCAGACATCATATGATTTATGGTCACGTCAGCACAGGATGCTGCAGATCGGTTAAACAGTGACGTCAAACAACAGATAAACACATCATCTCTAACTCTCCTTGTCTTATCAGAAAGTGATTATACATAAGCTTGGAGCCAAATGCAATAATTTACTGTTTATATTAAGTGTAACTTAACTGACTTAAGTCCATTTCATGGGGAAAGAATCCTTTGATACAAAATAGAATCCAAGCCTATAAATATTAATATGTACTACATAGACATATTGGAGCGGGGCTGTGGGGATTTGTCCATTTAACCACAAGAGCATTTTAGTAGTAGATGTCTGTGATGCAATCAATACTCCACTTCATACCAAAGCCATTCATTGGGGAGGAGGTCAGGGCTCTGTGCAGGACACTTGAATTTTTCACTCCGACATTGTCAAACCATGTCTTCATGGACCTCACCTAGTGTGCAGGATCATGCTAGAGATAATTTTGGTCCACATATGGATGTAATAGTTAGATGTCTTCAAATGTGTGGCTAGATATGTTGGGTAACAAGTTCTGAAAAGAAAAAAACATCCCTGGTATTACAACTTGACTGTACAACATCCCTGGTATTTCAACTTGACATTCGTCCAACTTTCTAATGTGTTGTAAACATCACCAATGTGACCCTTCTGTTGTTGTATGGAAACTGCACAAAAACCAGTTCACAGTGTGCATTTGTTGTCATTTTAAATTTAATGGCACCATCAATATTTTCCAAGAAACTGCTATAACTGGAGGCCAAGGTGTTGCCAGAAATAAAGCTTTTCATAGTTAGAAGGTTAAAACTTGCAGAGTCACATACTGACCTACAGGCCTTTACAGTGTACACATGGAGTATCTCACATAAATATAGAATCTATATGTACACACAGCTTCAGCTACGCCTACTAAGAAAATAGCCCACCTACACAGTATAGCAGAAATTCTGACTCAATCCTGTAGCCTTAACCAACTTAACCAACAGGATTTTTCATCTTCATAGGCCCTGAACAAAACTGGAACATCTTCTTACTCATCCTCCGACTTTTATTCATTAAAAGTGATGTGCTTCCTAGTGTTTGAAGCTAGAAATAGAAAATTGCCTCATGCTCTGGTTTGGAAAGAGATCACAGGATCCGTCTGGAAATACAGTGACAAAATGGGAACAGATTAGAAAAGGTCTGGAATATGGCCTGGAAGCCATATTCACAACAACCGCTAGAGCAATGTAGTCTTTACACATAATGAAGTTTCCTACGTTAGGACTAAAGTGGAAACGTTGACAACTTCAAAGCAAATGCACTTTTCAGATTCGGAGGAGTCAAATTTTAGAGTAGGTTAATTCTAGTTCAAAGAGCATTTACTCATACAGTATTACAGAATTTATAATTTGTACATTTTGTCAGTCTCTGATCATTCATTACAATTATGTGATAATGTCTGATATAGGATTTGATCTATCTACCTTTTTTTTTTTAAACTAATGGGCTTAGAGGTCTGTGCTAAATATACTAAGAATGATAAGCCTTTTACTACTTTTAAACTAATACAGACCTCATTAAGTATTTTACAAAGAAAAAAAATGACAAGTTACATAACCTGACTTTTTGGTAGTTTGAACTGATTTGAATTTTATCTAAAGACAGCCTCAGAGTATAAAGTGTTCATTCTAAGACTTGATTTAAACATCTATCTACACTGTTAACCGTTCATTAAAAAACATTAATTACTGTTAAATATGTGCTTTCAAATTTAGAAGAGATATCTGCGATATGTGCATCTGTGTAAAATACTCTCTGAATATATTCACCGATTAGAAAGCCAATGGGTGGGACACTCTACTATTTAACATATACTCAGTAAGGAAATAAAAAAAATAGTTTGGGCAATGAATCCACTTTGTGGCGGTAACGGCCTGTGCTTACGGCACTACAGCTGGCACTACAGTCTTCCACTACACACTTCTGACCAAATAGATTTGAGAATTCAGCAGTGCTGTGGTATATACAAAATAATATACATAATAAACTGGATTATCTTGAATCTTGTAAACCGTCATATCTGAAATCTAAGCAGTATTAGGTCAGATATAAGTTCTTGGAAAGTTAGTAAATGGTTGTGAATTTAAATCCCAGTACAATTGTGCTCTTTATTAAATGCTTATTTCTAATCTTGGACCTTGTATTTATAAACATGTAAGAGCTGGAAGGTGTTGTGATTTACATTAATACAAATTTAATTTTACTTGTATTAAGCTATTACTCAATATAGATTTTAAGAAAAAAAGAACACTGTTTAAAGACACACTGCAGCTTGATCAAATCTCCTGTTGTATGTTAATATATTACTGTCCAGTTTTCCATAATTCATTATTATTAACCAGAAAAGGAAGAGTTTTTATAAAATTTAAAAATTGTTTATGCCAGGCAGGCTAGTAGGGGGATTTTAGAAACTTCACTTTTCATGCCCAACAATCTATACAATTTACTGAGTGTTCTGAGATGATTTTTCTAATCACCATGGTTGTCATGCGGGTTATTTGAATTATTTTAGCCTTCCTGTCAGCTTGAACTAGGTTGGGAAGTCTCTCTCATCAAGGCATTTCCTCTGGCACAACTGTGGCTCTCTGGATGTTTCTGTTTTTTCGCACCTTTCTTTGTAATCACTAGACACTGTTGGGCGTGAAAATCACAGGGTATTAACAGTATCAAATATTCAGATTAGACTGTGTGTTACCACCACGCCATGGCTTAAGTCACTGAGTCCACACTTTACTCCAATTCTGATACTTGATATGAACATTAAACACAATGAAACACTGAAGCTCATGACCTGTATCTGCATGAATTTATACATTTCACATATTTAGCTAATTCAGCTATTTTTAAAAAAACAGTCTACATAAACACATATTTATATCTATGATAAACATTAGTAGATTAGTGATCACTACCTTATTGTACATATTATATTGCCCTCAAGACTAAAGATAAAGACTTAATACCTCTTAAAACATATTCTCTACAGACGTTCTCTCAAAAAGTATATCATAAAAAATCCACAAGAAAAAAAATACACAAGACTACGTTGAGGAACTGCTCTTATTAAGCTTAAAAAAAAAAAAAAAAAAAAAAAAAAAACACACTTCCTGTGGCATCTCCTGGTAGTTATTCTTTACAGACCTCTCAAACATAGCCAGCACATACTTAAACCCTGTTTGTTAATATTATCCGTGTCATAATTCGCTTATTTAAAAAATCCGGACAAAATTTAGAAGGAAAACGATACTTGTCTCATCTTTTTTAATGTGGTGTTAAAGCATGCTTTTGAGCTCACACGCGACTTTGTTACGCGCGAAGGCCGGTAACAAGCTGGAACCGGTTCGCAGGCGGAGCACAGTCAAAGGAGAGGCCGGTTTCAGCTGGCGTGTTGCCCTGGAAACCGCTGAACTATATATGAATGCCGGCTCATCATCGGCCTCATTCAGAACAGAGCACGCCGGCTGGGTGATTGAGGAAACGCGGGCTTTTTTATTTCCCTGATTCTGGTCTAATGGGCAAAAATCTTTGTAAATGCTTTTTAAGGTACGTGAGTGAGGATGAAGATATTTTTTCTATTTTCAAGATGGTCTAGGAAACGGAGAGCCGCAGGCTAATATGGTTATAAAGTTAGCACGCTAGCGTAACGGTAAATGGGTTTTGAAAGCATGCTAGCACAAACTACAAGCGCGGGTTTCTAACTAATAAGTTTTTCTGAATAGCAAGAACACAACATGCGTGTTAACTATTGGGTGCTAATTAGTAATCTTTTAATTGTTAAGGTTATTTATTATTTTACATTCGATTACATTGAGTTGGCATTTAACAGACTAGCTAGCGAGTTCACGTAGACTAGCGAAAACCGGTTAAGCAGGCGGGACGTCCGCTTACAGCATAAAAACCAAGTTATCAAGTTACTATGGTGATAACTTTAATAGTTGGTGAGCAGTACATTTGGTTCCTATACAGATAGTTAACTGTTTTTGATCAAAGCAACCATTCCATGTGACTTGCTATATTTAAAATATTTAAAATTGCGATGTATTAATCCACGTGGCTGGATGTTGCGGTGGGGTATAGCGTTAGGTTAAGCAAAAGGCTGTAAAAGTGATGATGGATTATAGAAAGCGTCTGTTCTCGTACACAAGCTGTGACAAGTGAATTTTAAGTAAACCGTTTTACCTTTTAAATGTACGATTAACTGCGGAAATCTTCGTTCACGAATACGACCCTTCCATCTTTAATGCCTGCGTAGCACTTCTCTTATTGGTCTACAAATTGTAGCTCATCGCCTATTGGGGATCCACTGAGACTCCTGCTGACTGAGGGTAGATCCCAAAACGTGGAGTGATGACTTCTGTACCCTATATAGTGCACTGGTGGGATTGGGATTGATCATGTGCCGACCCTTACTCTACCAGCTTTTGAGCATGTATGGATTGGCTTGCCATCAAAAGAAACGAAATTTCTTTCGCGTCCCCCCTTTTCCTTTTTGGAAATCTTGATACACTGCTAGTGTCCATATGATGGATTCTGTATTTGTCCATATGATGGATTCTGTATTATTTTCAAATAATATAAAAAAAAAACCCCTAATATTTTCAAATAATAGTAATATCAGTTATTGAATTGTACTAAAACATCCTCTTGACAGATGTATAATTTTAAAATAGCCTTGAATGCTGAAAGCTTGAAACTTATATTCAGTGCTTCCTTATTTCAGATCATTCGCTTGAGCAAAGCACACACTGGCCCTGGCCTTGAGGCTTATCTGAAAGGATTTAACTTCACTGGGGAGCCGCCTTGGGTACGCTGACCCTCTGACATTTAATAATTCCATCTCTTTCTGTCCAAGTAAGTAATAGTATTTGCATTTCTACATTTTGTGAATATATAATGTATGTCATTAGGGCTCCAAACACAATGTGCTGAAACCCTGTTGCTTTTGTAAATTTTGAAACCCTGCAAGCTTTTTTTGTTTGAAATGCATAATTTATTTAACTGATGTTTCCTTGAAAATCTTAATCACATAGGTGTTTTTGATGTTTGTTAGGTGTTAGAATATTGGAGGTAAATTTTAAGTAACCATTCAGGTTTGGGATTAATTAATTGACAATTTTCAGTAATAAATTAGGAATTGACTCATTCTACATGGAGCAGTGTTGTGGTTTTTAGAACAGACCATACTAAATTATCAAAGGGCAACCCTTGTTTAATTTGCTGTTCTGGCAGAGGTGGCATGTTTGTAATGAACAGACTGATGGTGTTTAACACCAGTGCTTCTCTTTCTATAGTTTCTTTTGCAAACGGCTCTTGAGTTTTGACCATGACTTCGTTCAACGACTTTGAATTTACCTTCCTGGATGAGGGGTTCTGTGCGCGGGACATTGTTGAGCAGAAGATCAACGAGTCCATCTCATCAGTGAGTAGTTTTTTGTTCTTGTTTTTTTTTTAGTGACACTTATATTCTAGTTATATATATATGTTGGTTATATATAGTTAGTTTGTTGATTTGTTTTAGCATGCTAACATATTTTCTTTTTGATAATTTTATTTTGTTTGCCCTACAGGATGACAAGGATGCTTTCTTTGTGGCAGACCTGGGCGATGTACTTAAAAAGCACCTTAGATGGGCACGTGTCTTGCCTCGTGTCACACCTTTCTATGCAGTGAAATGCAACGATAGCAGGACTGTTGTAAAGACACTGGCAACACTGGGAGCAGGCTTTGACTGCGCAAGCAAGGTCTGCAATTTCATATTGTTTTGTTTGAATTAAATATATAATGTGCCTGTAGGTGTAGCAGTAGTAGAAACTAATACTGACTT
>JAOTRN010000002.1:16066458-16079209 GCA_028566695.1 Bagroides melapterus | reverse complement strand
CACACACACACACACACACACACACACACACACACACACACACACACACACACACACACACACGTGCGTATGTATATAAGCATAACATTTATGTTAAACTAGGATTACTATAAAAGTGCATGGTCACTGTGGATTAAATAGAATTTTATGTAGTCAGACTTTCAAACATCCCATCAATAAATATCAAACGTTGAAAGCTTTTAATCTACAGCTGTGCATTTCATTGTATTTTACTCTTGTTCAATATTATATGTAACACTGACTTAATAGTGGTGTTCTTCATTAACCCTGAGGTTTAATAAGGACAAACAGAAATCATCTTGAACAAGGTAAACAGCTAGAAGCTGAAGGTTAACCTCAAGAGATCACATACACCCCTGGCTCTACATATCTATCTATTCACATTGATGTGGCAGGTGGCAAAAGCTCTGCATTGTTAGCCTGAATTGATTATGCAAGCAACCACGGCACTGAGCAAAAGCTCATCAGGATTTCAGGATATTGAGGCAAACCACAGTGTGCAAAACAGGACAATAGAGATCATTAACAATAACCACCAACGCATTGAGACAAGGCCAGTGCAATATCCTGGGTTCAAGATAAATAAATGTATATGCATTAAAACATTTTTTTTCTATCTACATCTTCAAACCGCTATCTAAAGTACTGTCATTAAAAAGTTCAGGACCTTTCAGCAATATTTATACAGTCTGAATCAAACCATTAGCTGATATTGACCTGCATAGTTGATTAGAATAAAGCTCATCTCATGCAATTACTTCTTGCCAGCCTTCCTTCTGGTAAAATTAAACCTAGATCTTGAATGAATATTGTGATTGTCATTTCAGTAAAATTATTCCCCTTCCCTGTGTAAAATATGCAAATTAATAACTATAATTAGGTTCATTCAACTGCTCATTCACAAAACAACAGTCATGTAAACAACCTGACACATGGAGCTCCTCGTAAGCTGATCAACACCACAGAAAAGAAAAATCCACCCACCATTTCCAGCACTGCCTAAAAAAAAATCAGCCATGTCTGATCCCAGTTTCCTGCCAGAGCAGCATGGAGAAGCTCCCTTTCTATAAATGACTGCAGAGAAACCCTGACAGAGGAAGAGTGACGCCTTGTCTAAGCATGGAAGATTTCCTGTGTGAAGTGTAAAAGTCTGGCGTATGTGTGTGTATGCACGCAAAATGAATAGCATCCTATACTTTTCGGCTAGTAATTATTCGATCAATGCTCTAAATGAAGTCCAGTATAAAAATGTCTTTGTTATTTACCATGCATTACATTTCCTTTATTATCTTTCCTGTCTCTGTCATGATCAAATAAACCAAAAGATATATATCCGTATTATGAGTGTAATTAAATACCAATATCACCATCTTAAAATGTAACTGCTGAGCACTCCAAATATTCAGTCATCTGTATTTGGATTTAAAACTGAGGTAAGACTACTAACACACTGGAAAACACTGGGGGCTCTGACAGTTCCTCAACCTCAGCAATATTCACAATACAGTCGTACCTCGCCCTACGTCGTTAATTGGTTCCAGGAGACCCGACGCAAGTCGGAAATGCCCCATAAAGTGCTGTATACGTTCCCTATAGTAATGACACAATAGAGGACGTGTGTTACCAGTACTACTTTTTATATTGAATGAATGTTTATCCTTATTTTATAAAAAGAATTTTGTTTAGTTAGGGTTTTTTTTAATCCATTTTCATTGCTACTAAGGAGGACCGCTGTAAGGTCACGTAAATTTTTTTTATTTAATATTTTAGGGTGAGCGATGTTAGTTCAGTAATGCCGCAAGTTGAAACGACGTGAAGAGGGTTATGAAAAATGTAGTTGGTTCCATCGGTCTCAATGTACACCTCTAGTCATAATGCATCTAATGGTGTATTTCCTATTTGTATCTGTACCTTGGAAGATATTTGTATTTGTATCTGTACCTTGGAAGACATTATTGGGTTACATCCCTAGAATTTTGCTAATGTGCATCTGGAATTATACAATAATTAGTTGAACGTGTTATTTCTCCAATCTACCAGTACACATAAAGGAAACAAAAACTTTGCACTTGATTGTCAGGCTGCTTGTCAGAGAATAGCGTGTTTCGGACTCAGTGGGGATTAATGTCATTACCCCCACACACAGTGCAGGACAGGCCTGACACTTTCCTTGTCCAGAGGTTTAATGTAGTCCTCGGCTGCAGACGTGCTGGCTGCTTAATCATTCCGTAACACACACCACACACACACACGCTCACACACACAGTTTCCTGCCTACAATATTTCCCCAAGAATGATGTGAGCATTTTTTTTTATATTGATATGAAGGACGTAGTTTAAAATGTTAACGGACATCAACCCAAACTCCATTGTGCTTTTTAGAACTAAGCAAGCAAACCACTTCTACTAACAACATTGTTACAACCACAAACCAAATGTAATTCTGCCTCATCATCAGCATCAGTCAACAGTAAATAAAAAAGTAGCCAGATCTGACTCGAAGCCCAGCTCATTGAAAGAAAGTCTAAAGTTTCACAATGTCACAATATCAGGAAAGGGAGTTTGATTGGTTTAATGAGCCACATGCAAACAGGTAATGAAAGGTTATAATGATGGTTAAATTTAATCGTATAAATAAAATTATAATGAAATTTGATGCGATTTTCAAGGCAATTTAGAGTCAGTCCATTACACACATACTTTTGGTGGTGAAAGAAAACCAGAGAACATGAAACAAATCTACATGGACAAAGAGAAAGTCTTTTACATACGGTGTAAAAATTTCAGAATCAGACTGGAGACCTGGACCTGCGAGCCCACTGTGCTACACCGTATTAGATCCAGTACCATATGTATGCTCTGAACGTCGAGACTGCGGGATGTTGACTGACAACACAGAAAAGAAATCCTGCATATAATCTCACATACCTTAAACAGAACTTGCAGCAAGATGATCAGGTTCGAAGCGAATGACAGTATTAGTGCAGTACCAGATCAGTATCAGTTAATGCTCATCATCATAAAAACAAAGTGGGTTTGGTAAATTCCTAAGTAACTATCTTACTTGTTTACGGTTCTCAATGACCATAAACTCAAGGAAATTAAACTAATGTATGTACATTTTAGTTCACTTAGTATGATATGGTTTATATTAATCATAATATGTGAATAATGAACCTTATATTCAAGTTTTTATATCTTACAAAAACTTGTACTGTAATTTGTTTTTGGACATAAATCATACAATACTTTCACAAGTGCTAAAACGAATTAAGATGTCTGAGGAAATCACAATGATTTTTTGTTTGTTTTGCCATTTTCTTTATGCCATACAAAGCTCTCAAGCGTTTTCTACCATTTCCTAGACACTTCCTGATCGGAATTACCAAAGAGTGAATTTATTTCTGCTACAATTTGAATTTGCTTCGACACCTCGTATTGAACATCTGGAGACGTCCTGTAAGAGTCCGTCACTACTGTGACCTATTCTGATCGACGTGTCTATAGAAAAGCCTCCCATGATATTATTCAGCTATTTTTAATCTGTGCTTATCAGATCATTCTCTTGCTTTCTGTTTCTGCTTTCTATTTATAGTAACTTGTCCCTAGGGCAAGATGTTTATAGACGGAACGGTCTCAAGTCTCTTGTGCTGCAACACGAGAACATGACAAATTTACCATGTTCAATAATGACATTTAACTGTCACAAATAAACCAAAACAGAAAGAAAAAAGGGGCTCAAGTGGCTTGAGATGTGCAGTGAGAAATTTGAAAGTAAATAAGGCTTTTTGAGCATGAGAATTCATTAAACTGTTATATATATATAATGTTATATATACTTTTCAGAATTTCCTTCAAACAAGAACCTGACCAATCAGATTTGAGAATTCGACAGTGCTGAAAACATATGACTTAATTTTCTACAACAGTCTAGTTAACGGCAATTTAACTCTATTCAATTTCACAGAAAAACGAACGATGCAAAATTCTGCAACTTGCACTGTTGTCTTTGACAGTAATGAGGGCTGATATTCTCAGTTGGCATGGTCTGAATTATTTTAGATAAGAGAATTTTTTGCCAAAGTTAATTAACCAACCACATATGCCTCATTTAACAGTATGCTAATGACTTCTACTGGTTTGATGTAGGACCAAAGCTACAGGGATGAGAAATCTGCCTTATTGTGTTGGGATTTTATGCTTTAGAATTTCAGCTCCAGACATAAGGTGTGACTGCACGGCCACCAGCACCTCATGAAAGCTCAGACCATAAAAGGCTTTTGAACATCTGTTCATTCAGATATTGTTCTCTCTTCCCATTCTGTCACTAACCCTCTCTCTCCCTCTCTCTTGTACATCCTCCTCTCACTCTTCCCTGCCCATCACCCCTCAATTCCATCCCTTCACAAATACATACGAGATGGAACTCAACCGACATTTAGCTCACCGGAGAATCAATGAAAATATATTAGGAGACGAACCAGGTCACGTTTTAAATTTCACCATTTTAAAATTCATTCTTTTTTCATGACAGCCAAGACAATTTCACCAATTTTACTGCAACATTTCTTTCTCTTTCAAGCCCTCCTCCCTCTGCTCACTTTCTTATGCTAATTCTTTACAGCTGCTGTAACTTGCACACAGACAGACAGATTTAATTCCAGGTTACAGAAACCTAATGCATTTCTAAAATCTTAGACAGCTATGACTGACAAGGGAAAGCACATGTTCATACATATGCACTCCTACTGGAAAGTCATAATATTCTATATCTAAAATGGGTCTGAATTCATAATGGTCCCTTTTTATTGGAGGACACTTTCATTTCTAACGTTTACCTGCACAAAAAAATCAAAAAACAAAAAGGGACTATAAGCTATTACATAAACCTTTCCTACAAAATAAAATAAATGCCTACATCAGAACTGATACTGCAGTACCGGCTCCTGCTGAAAAACATTCCTCCATTTACAGCAACCCTCATGAGCTCACGTTCCCATTAAACGATCTCATCAATTCATGATTTCATTCAAATAGAAAGAAGGTTTTTCACCTTTTTACCCTTCATCTCATTACACTCATGTTGTATAACTCCAGCATTATTGGCCAGCCCCGTGAAAATGAGGAAAATATAAAAATAACAGATCAGAAAAAAATCATAGAGAAACACTGTATAATTATATCAACATTTCTAAAAATGTTAATATTGCAATTATAGTCAGGTCACAATTACATTACAATTATATTTTTAGGAATATTTAGGCACTCAACCGTTCCATAGACAGGTATGTGTTATTCCCTCGGAATTTTACTGATAAATAAGCAGATAAAAGGCCTAGGTTTTTGTTGCATTTCCATTTAGAATCTGCCACTCAAAATGAAAGTCCCATGAGCTTGCACTGCCAATGAAGCAAGCAATCATTAAGCTGGAAAAAACGAAACAAATCAATCACAGAGATAGAAACACGTTAGATAATGTCAACTCGGGAAGATCAAAACCAAGGAAAACACTATGGTGGATGACAGGAGAATTCTTTCCCTGGTGAAGGAAAATAAAGCTTCATGACAACAACTGGCAGGATCAAAAACACCCTAGAGGAGATAGGCATGCTTGTGTGTCCAAGCCAAAATTCTAGAGAAGACTTCACCATAGATGGTTTACCACAAGATGTTAACCACTGCTAACATGCAAAAAACAGAAACAGATTAGAGTTTGCAGAAACAAGAACAGATGAGGAAAAAAAAAAAAAAACAACGTGTACTAGAATGATGGGAAGAGAAGAGCGTCGACAAGAACTTTCCCTTGCATATAATCTGAATCATAATCACTTCATCTTATGTCATGAGTAATCATGGCTGCCAGTGGAACTGTTTTTTATTGATGTGATTTCTGGCAAAAGCAACAGTGTGTGTAGGTTTATAATTTATGCCCAAATTCAGCCAAATGCTTCAAAAGCTAGTTCAGGCAGAAAATGACTTCAAATGAAACCCAATACTTTTTAAGGCAAAGGTCTTTCATGTTCAGCAATGGCCAAGTCAATCACCGAACCGAAATCCAACTGAGTATATGGAAAAGTTCCCCAGGACAAGATGGAGCTGTAGATTTCTGCAGTAAAGCACAGAAGAACATTACCAGAGAAGAATCCCAGCATCTGGTAATGTCTATTGAGTTCCAGATTTCATGCAGTCATTGACTGCAAATGATCTGCAACCAAGTAATAAGAATGAGTCTCAATTTATGATTGTTAATTTGTTATCATGATAACGTGGTGGCCCTTCCGTCATTGCAGGGCATTTACAGTCAGCCACATCACAGAGACTGTTCTCCTTGCTGTGGTCTGGCAAAAGATATCACAACATGAGAGCAAAACAGAAGGCTTCAGCAGAAGCTACTTTTCACAAAGCAGATGTCTCATCCATGTGGATGAAACTTATGTACAGCATATATTGCATATATTAGGTGCAGATTAAAAACAGTACTAAATGTTGCACCTTTTTACCTCATGCCCTGTAAAATGTATTTTAAAGAAAAATCTATAAACAAATATACACCTTCTTAACATCGGATTTGCCACACTGCCATCATCTCTTGTGATCTTTTTTTCCTGTCGTTGCCATCTCTCTCTTATAGCTCATGTTTCCCAGTACACACCTACCTGTACACCATTACCACTACCTGTACTGCAGACTCTTGCACTCCAAACTATTTGCATATTCTGGCCATCACAATACATGCATATACTGTTCTTGTACTGTGTGTAATCACAACTCTGCCAAGCAGTTCACTGCCACTGGTTACAAAATTATCAGAATCCACAACAATTTTTATCCAGTAATTCTGGAATTGATCAAGTCATTCAAATCCTTATAAATGTATAAGCGTGAAGCCACATTGAAGGATTGGGAGTTTGGAAACATTGGAGGTGTAGATAGATTTAAAAATATCAATAATACACACTCTACCACAAACATACCATGAAATGGAGCAGGTCCAAAAATATAAACATCAACAAAGCAAAAAAAATTAAACCAGCTCATCTTGGACATAAATGTTTAAACTAGTCAGGCCATATATATAGAAGACAGTATACTGATGAGTAGAAAAGAACCAATATGCCGCCAACTGTGTAAAAAGCAATTTATTTGATTTACTTTATCTATGAAATGTACTTATATTTGCCTTTATCATATCATTTTCACTGGAAGGAGAGATACCTTTGACACATACCACACTAGCATGCCAAAATTTCATTAAACACTTTTCCATTACATTTCTAAAGTAACGGACACATCCACAGCCTGCTTTCCCCCAACTTTATTTAGTTTTTTTTTTTTTCAGCAACATGTGTTACGTCTTTCACTGACTACCCTAAAGGTTTTAATAAGGACACTGTAGC
Organism: Bagroides melapterus; assembly: GCA_028566695.1. Lineage (NCBI taxonomy): Eukaryota > Metazoa > Chordata > Actinopteri > Siluriformes > Bagridae > Bagroides > Bagroides melapterus. Next base: position 16,071,791 of record JAOTRN010000002.1, on the reverse strand, counting down.
TGAGTCATACATGAAGGAGGATCAATTAAAAATCGACCAAGAGAGAAGGATTTATCAGTAATAATCATCTTAGAAAAAGGGACTAGAATAAGCCTGGGCACATGAAGAACAAAAACTACACGTGCGTATATTTATTAAAGTGCTCGTGCTCTTAAATTCATTTAAATATGTGAAGCATCTAATATAACTAAATTAACAACACGTCAATTGAACGTCATTTATTAGGTGCAGCTGAAACATGACATGATTGTGAAAAAAAATCATGAAAACAGAACTTTCCTTTACTAATGTGCTACAGGATAGATAGACTTCCTACCGAGCAGCGGAGAGATAGTTTGGAGGAACAGTTATGTCGTATAAGTCGGGTATCTACTCACCAGCTCCACTTTGGATGAACCTTTTCTATTTAACAGATGCAACTCGACGAAAACAGTGAGAAACCTTTGCAAATACACAAAACGGGCTGCCTCTCCTTTACTACACCAAGCGTGGGCACATGTGCTATACGAAGTCCTATAAGAAAAGTCCAACAAAGTGCAAAGCCATATATAGAGGCTTGAAAAACAATCGACGGACAGGGCTGAGATAAGAGGTCTGAGAATGTCACAAACCGAGCTTCTGTGCTGCTGATTACGAGGAACTGCCTCCTGCAATGGACTCGCCAAGTTTAAACGGACGCCACATGAGTTAGGGGCGGAGAATATGAGTCATCATCATCATCATCAACATCACCACCATCATCATCATAACAAGATCCGATTTAAAATAGTTTGATGAAGGGGAGATCCGGGAGCATCAACTAGCCTCCTCAAAGGGGATCCCATAACAAACAACAGATGGGCTTCCTGACTGAATTAATTCACTCGTTTGCAGACTGATTGCTATGGAAACTCATATTGTTATAACCGCACCTCATGGTATCTGCTTTTGACTTCGCGTAAAAAAATGTAAGTCTTAAACACGGCATTAGCAGTATAAGTATGAAATTATTTTGGCTATGGAAACTTCTGGATAGCGAAATAGTAGCACAGCCATCTCTATTGTCACGAGTTTATCACTTTCTCCCCATGGCTCAAGCTACTGCGGCTACTCCAAACTCCCAATATGCGTGCAGGTGGAACTGCTACACTAAACTGACTCTAGGTGTAAAAGATGTGTGTGGTTGCACTAAATTGCCTGTATATGTGTGTGTGTGTGTGTGTGTGTGTGTGTGTGTGTGTGTGTGTGTGTGTGTGTGTGTGTGTGTGTGTGTGTGTGTGTGCAATTGCTACACTGTATAAGAATAGAATAGAAGCTTTTATTTTGCTACGTATACATTATACATATACATATACAGAACAGTAAAATTCTTTATTTAACTTTGGACGTTGGGGTCGGAGCACAGAGTCAGAAATGATACAGCACCCCTGGAGCAGAGAGGGTTAAGAACCTTACTCAATGGCCCATTGGTGATCCTCCGATAACCCATGGATAAAGCGCTTATAGGCATAGTGGTGGTGTATCCAGAGCCTATCAAGGGAACAGGTTAATGTGCAGATTTATTCACCCTGGATTCCCTGGTTAATTCAACACTGGTGATCTTTCCGGGGTGTATTCCTGCCCTGCACCCAGTGTTTCTTGGATAGGGCCCTGATAACCATGACTAGGATAAAACATAGAGATTCAGTATATAACTGTATTGCAATAGTTATACTAGAATGAAATAGTCATACTGTAATATTGTTCAGTAAATTAAGTTACAAATAGGGCATATTCATATTCAGTAGGGCATGTTCTGATAAAAAATAAAGCAGAAGGATTCCACTTGAGATTTAGAAAACATATTTCAGAGAGTAGAAGCAAAAAAGACTAAAGTGATTCTTTATCAGAAGCTTTATGAAGAGAACCTCCCTGAGACCCGGACAAGACAAAGAACCTCTTAAACAGTTGCTTGAAACTTATTCTATTGAAGTAGAAGGAAAAAAGAAGGATAAAGCATGTTATATAATGTTTCTCAGGAGAGAGTGTGTGTTAATAGCAAAGTATTGCATGAAAGGCTGTCACCACACCAACCACGCTGTTTTGTTCACTGCGCACTGGAGAATTCATTATAGCACTCGCCCAATATGAGATCATTAGTGTGGGAGAATAAAGGGCCCTGAACTTTTCAAGGCTGGAATAAAGTTTTCTGTGAAAACTTAATCTTAAAAAAAGTGGTGGTGATATTCAGCAGGATCTCTCATTAATAAATAGTCTTTAAACTTCTTGGTTTGTTATGAGGAAGTATATCAGCTTATTTTTTGTGTGACATTTTTATGTACAACTGTTCATTCTCCATGAAATAGGCGAAGATATCTCAAAGGTCACCATACAGCAGGGTTTTTCAGTTCAGTGGTCTACATTCATTGCAGAGCACAACACACACACATTCACACCTATGACACATTCACACTTTATTCTAAAGTGTCGCAAAGTGTGAATGTGTCACACCTATAAATAGCATGGTTCGGGAGGGGGGAGTAACCCCCGAAACACACAGGACATTTCCTGAGATGTTCGGGCAGTAACCACAGCTCAGAATTGTACCACTGGCGTGTCAATGCTACACACTGTGCCACCCTACCAACCTCAAACATATGATAAACCACCTATATTTACAATTATTGCACAGCATTTGGTAGCTAAATTTTGGTACTGGTTCAGTAGGTTACTGACTAAGAATATCATCGGTCTAAAAACTATGTTGGTCTAAGATGGTCTAGACTGGAATGGAGTACACAGAAATATAATTCCCAAACAGCTTGATCCCAAAGGAATAAACACAACATGCTAACCACTTTTAAGTGACTAGAACAGAGAAGTCAGATTGCTAAAAGACAATAATAAAGCCTGTAGAGTTATGGATGATTAAAGTGTTGAGAAAAGCACTGCTAATGCATGGTGGGATGGCCAAGTCAAGATTGCTGCTTGCTCCCCCCAAAACCGAACTCTGATACATCCATGGTAATCAAAATTGGCTTAGGATTTTGCTTCATAAATGGAAGTAAAATCTTGCTGCATATACTAATATAATCTGTTGAATTAACCAGGCTAGGACAATGCTAGGACCACCGATAATATTTCACTCTTACTAAGAACAATCATAGTCAGAAGATATCAGAACCATTTCTGTCCAAAAGAGATAAATAATAATTTATAATAATTATTTTATCTGCAGGTTAGAGGGACGGTATTACTTTCTTTCCTCACAACGAATGACACCAGCCGATGTCATGTAATGCAGATGAACGCAGCACTCCAAGTTCGTCCAGCTGTCGAGTGCTGCCTAAGCAGGAGTTTAAAAAAGATGTTATGGTTCACTTTGTCTTCATGAAAGAAGCTTTTTATTCTTCTAAATATAATATATAAATTCATTTGTTTTAATACATCCGAACGGTAAATCAAATTACGTTATGAATAAATGATGGCAATTTCGAGGCACGACCACCAGATGGCAATAGTGTGTTGTGAAAGGGTTAAACCACACAGCGCAGTACACTAGAGGACGGGAAAGCTCGTAGAATATAAAAGTATAAATGAACGTGATTAAAAACTAATATTCATGGTCATTAATATTCAGTCAGAATAAATATTAATCTGACTTTAATGGATGCTACAAAGAAGCAAAGCTGTTTACTTATAACACAGTGTCCTAATATTAACTAATACTATGACAAAAAAAGACAGGACACTATGGGGTGCAACACCGACAGTATATGCTTTTAGCCACTTTGGGCTAAATGTAATAGTACTTAGTAAGTGAGCTTATTTGGTGGCATTTTCAAATACCAAGGCTTAGTTAGGGACAGCTGAATGTGCCAAAGAAGGGTTATATGTATCTCAGAGATCTCTCGGAAATCAAAGACATCCTTTATCTCTGAGATATCTGTGGAAGATGTGAGTGAGAAACGGGCTTCACTTTTCTCCAAGGACATGCAGTTTATTTGCTTAAGACTACATCAAATCAAGGACAAAGATCTGTTGGCATCCGTTCATTTCATTTGTCGGAGACATGAAAGTTACTCTGAGAGTTGGCAGAAGTGCTGAAACCCTGGACCAGGCGAGCATAAGTCTGCCATTGATGAAGGAAAGTAAAGCGATATGCTCCACAAAGCATCTGTTCATGCTCCTTTTCCCACACTTCTGTGGGGCAAGAAAGGGTTAGATCTCAGATGACTTTGATGAGGCAGCCATATCTCTCGTACTAAGAAGGGAAAATTAAGAAGTGTTGTTTTGTAGTTCAGCAGTGTTGAAGGCTTGTAATTGTAGTGGAAGTGTTAGAACCGCTGTAGAAATAAATAATCTCTTTTGCACCAGTTTGCATGTTTTTGATCCAGACAACCTTCTTTTCCAGGTAAAAGATACACAGTAAAGGTAGAAGACACGCGTCGTTAATTATGCCATGTCAGCGACAAAAAAAGTTTCTTACCCTTAAATTCTGAATTTTTTGATTCTGAATCTTTATTACTGCACTTACGCTGGTAAAAACACCATACATCTTAAAAATATATTTTCATGCCGTAAGCATAATGCAGTTATATAATGCATATGGGTGTAGTATAAGATGAGTGCACAGACATCGTGCCCTTCTCTTAACCCTTGTGTGTGCTGTTTGATAGCTCTGTAAACTTTCTCTGCTGGTGCCGTGATATTATCCATTTTGTCCAGACACCATGAACTTGTGAAATTCAACAGGGAACAGTCAGATCTGGATTCAGCCACCCACCTTTACTTTTCTAGCACCCATAAATTTTAGCGTTCTGACACCTGAGATTAACATGACAAATTCACACCACAAAGTGCTGGAGAAGACACGGTTGTTATGTTGAAGTAATCCTTCATTTACACTGCTATTTTATTTTTCAATGTTCTGAAAGCTTTCCGTAATTCGTACGGAATCATAGTAGTCATAATATTTCTGGGGTTGTTGGCATTTCCTTTATCATATAGAAGCAGACCAGATTCACAGCTGGATTTAAATGATGGAAAGATAGACCACATGGCAGGTTGTATAACATTATATCTGTTTAAACTTTTACAGAAGTATTCCTTGTAGGTTCCTTAAATAGTTAAGAGTTTTGGGTTTCTTACATGGGTCCTACTTAGAAGAAGTATGTTTGTGTGTGTGTGTGTGTGTGTGTGTGTGTGAGCTTCTACATTCCATTTTCATCTCTTCTGTTCCAGTGCTGGCGGTGCTTGAAGGTTTGTGGAAGGGGATACAGCCTCTAATCTCAGACACCCCCCCCCCCCCACCGCCCCCCAAACACACACACCAACACACACCCACCCCCACACCCCAGCGAGGCGGTGGGGGG
>JAOTRN010000002.1:16046819-16058185 GCA_028566695.1 Bagroides melapterus | reverse complement strand
ATCCATCCATCCATCCATCCATCCTGCACTACATGGCCAAATGTTTGTGGACACCCAACACCTAATGTGCTTGCTGAACATTCCATTCCAGATTTTATCCTCCTTTACTGTTATATTAAACTCCATTCTTCTGGGAAGGCTTTCAACTAGATTATGAAGTTTGACTGCGTAGATTTGTGAGCATTCAGCTACGAGAACATTATTGAGATCAGGTACTGATGATGGGTGTGGAGGTCTGGGATGTAGCTAGTATTCTAGTTCATGCCAATGCTGTTCAGTGGGGTTGAAGTCAGGGCTCTGTGCAGGACACTCAAGTTCTTCCACTCCATCTTTGACCAACACGTCTTCACAGCGCTTGCTCTGTGTGCAGGAGCGGTGTCATGATGGAAGAGTTATGGTGTCATTTAATTCCAACGAATGGAAATTGTACTGCTAAACCATAAAAATATATTCTATAAAATTGTGTGTATTTATAGATCCATATAGTGGAAGTCTTTTATGGCATAATGCTGCATGTCATTGCATAACATGATGGTTTTAGTCTAGATTTGTTTTTGCATGCTACATAATTCCATTTATTTAACCTCTGAGCTAATCTATTCAAAGACAGATTTAAAAGCACTTTTGTTCGTCACTCTGGATAAGGGTGTCTGCCAAATGATCTAAATGTAAATGTAAATGTAATTAACCATTCCATATAAAATATCTACAGAAAAGAGAAAAGCAAATTTAAACAATGACTTTTGTCTGTTCTGTATTAGGCTATGTAAACTTGAACAGTTATTTGTAAATTGATACTTGGAGTTTCCCCAGTCCTCTGTAGGGATACTAATGTGGGTTTGATAAGAGGGAAGGAGAGAGTTGACATGGGAATGCCTGGCATGTGGCTTCTGTGGGATTCTGGGTGGAATGCAGATATATACCAGGAGTGAGACAGATCTCATGTTATTGTTTATTTAACCTCACTCCTTGCAGACCAGTTATCAGGATTTATGTCAAAATACACTGAATGCTGGACACCATTTTTTTTAATCCAGTTATGCTTAACAACTAGGATGGAATATGTTCAAAAACATATTTAACTTGACTTATGGAAATATTAAATGACATACCTTTATGCACACACTGTATTTTGCATCTTGCTGAAAAAAAGCTCAAAAGTTCAGCCCATTCCCCTTTACGTTCCTGAACTTGTTTTTCTCTCCAGTGTTTTTTTCCTGCAGGCTTTTACAAGTGTTTGCTGTCTAATCTTGTCTAGCTCTATACACTCTTCTATCCATTGCTTGGCACACTCAAGTGCATACAAGTTATAAACCTATTTATGAACTTTATGCACTCAAGGCTAGGGATCTTCAAAAATATGTCTTTGAGTATTTTACCAAATTGTTCATATTTACACATTTCCCTGTATAAATTTGGAGCTTCAAGGCCTAGTTTAACCCTGCAGCTAACAAATAATGGAAGTCTGTCTCAAGCAAACTCCTTTCCATGGATATATTAGGAAAGCATTAACTACCTACACTAATTTCTTCACTTATATCAGTAAACAAGGCCTGTTGAGTTTGGCAGGGGTTGGGAATTTGAATCCCAGGGCCACCAAGATGCCCTTCCTGGCCCCCTGAGGCCCTTAGCCCTTAACCCTCAATTGTTCATCTGTATTAAGGAAATGTAAGTCACTCTGGATATGGGTGTCTATATTTGTCTATATAAATTACTGTATATGTTATGAGTTCAGCCAAACAAGAATCCATTGTTTCTATAGTTTAAGGCACAATCTAGGCTATCCTTGTTGGTAATATGATTCCTCTTTGAACCTACATTTTAATAAATGTCATAACCTTGTTAACTACACTAGTGGACATTATTTTGGGACATTAACTACATTAAGGGTACACTGTAGGATACAACAAAAAAAACTGTGTCATTTGATTTTTCTTCTGAACAAAACTGATTAAGTCGATTTGTGTCTTTTACAGAAATAAATGCGGGTACGTCATCATTTAGTTGTTTTCTGGTAAAAAAAAAATGTAGAATGTAATGAAATTCAGTTTCTATTACACAAGACTCGTCCACAGAGTCGCAAGTTATTTTCACAGAGAGCACATAAGTCTACATGTACACATATGTTAGGGCAGAGCAAATTCTTCCTGCATTATTTCACTAGAATATATTCAGCTAGCCTTTGTTCCAGATCAGAAAGGCCTCAGGCAACAGTGTGATGAACGCTGAATGTCTCTAGTTGGAAGGCGTTGCTAGGCAAGTCCATTCTTGGCTGTGCTGCAGTTATTTCAGTGGATTAGTATTGTATATACACAAACTATGACGTCTGAGAGGTAATCAAGATAGGTTTGGCATGAGTTTGCTGAACAAACAGTTAAACCAATGAGTCAATCAGCATAAGTATAGTGTAATAAGCATAATGAAGATGAAAACATGAAATTAATAAGATAAAAAGTAGACGTATATTACAGCATTACCTAAAGATATACCTTTTTATACTTCACTACTGGGGTCAATCTTTGGCAATGTTAGTTACATCTAAAAGGAAGCTCTGAAAACCTTTTTTTTAGATTGAAAATATTCTCTCAAAAGGTAAATTAAGATAACTCAGTGATGACTATTATTTCTATATAATGATCTTTTTTTCTGAATTGATTAATTAGTACTTCTGGTTCTATGCAGGACTTTTCATGCAGTACACCTCTTTAAAAAGAAAGATGGCGCCGGTGAGGCCAGCTGCCTTCACGACTGCTCCGAAAGCATTTCACTGCATGTCATATTGTGTATGTTTATGTGATAAAAAAAAAATTTGAATTTGAATACAATTTGAATTTATCCTTGCTACATGCTAACAGGAATGTTAGCAACATGCAGAACAATCTAGCTGCAGCAAGGACAGAAAGAGGGACCCTAAACTGCTATGTGAAATGATGCTGGGGAACAGTTGTCTAGAGGAGGGTAAGGGCAAATAAAAACTTTTATTAAGTACTTTATATTTAGCTCTGTAGCCCTTTAGGGCATTGTGTTTAGCTCTGTAGCTCTCTAGAACTTTATGGTTAGCTCAGTGGCACTCCTAGGGCTAGTTTTTTATATTTATTACCGCAGAACCAAATTAGTTGTCTAATGGTGGTAAATAAACCACATCAATAGAATCACAGAATTTGTATATATGTATTTCATTTTTATTACCTCATCTCAGTACTTGACTTTACTTCTCCTGCCTCAGAAAATTAAAGTGGTGTAATTGGTGCAGCTACCTAGAAGACTAATTTTAGACATCACCTGAAAGTCTATCATTAAGTCTGCCTATTTTACCACACGGATCTGACAATTGCAATTTAATTGTCCTTATACAATTGAATATCAAACATCCTTAGAACTAGATTCGAATAAGCAAGTGATGATGGCTCATGAACATGAGCATGACAATGCAGGAAGGCTCTCACAGCCCACCACTTTCACAAACGAATCATAAAATGGCCACAATGATTCACAGACAGCCCAGACTAAAGATATGGACCGGTGATACATAGATCCCTAACTCACTGACAGGAAAATGTGTGGGACTCATACACAATCCCACATAAACACACAGACTCTGTATAAACACAACGACCTTGCTGTGGACAGTGGAGCTTGAGGTTTGCCTCTATGAATGCTGTATGGGATAAAAGGAAGTCATAAAGAGAGGTTAAAAGTCTGCTTTACGATTTAATGCGACAACCAGAGTGCACAAGCTCCTCATTAGAAAGAGGCCCCTGCTGGGCTGGGTCTATTTGGGCCAATGCGACAGACGTGTGTGTGTGTTTGTGTGTGTATTGGGATTTCCCATAGCCTGCAGCAGACTACGGTTCCCCCAAAGAACAGTACATTGATAGAAGATATATACAAACTCAAGTTTTAACATGTGAATAAACTGCAAGACTAAAAAACTAAAAAAAAAAAAAAAAAGATCTCTAAACAGTAACTAAGAAATCAGTTCATTAATAAATTGTATATATTTTTTCATTGTCCATGAAACTCTGTCTTGAAACTACTTAGCCTCCATTTTCATCCTTTTCCCAAGGTTTTTTTTGGTTAGGATGTGAGGACTCCATTAAACATAACGTCTTGCATTCTTTGATAGCAACCTGGTGCTTTTACTTCCTGTCCTCATGGTGTGTCTGAGCTGAATATATCTAGATGAGATAACAGAAGCCTGTCTGGGTTCCAGCCTGGAGATTATTCAGCTCTTAACAGCAGCTGTAATGAAAGTTACAGTTTGCAAAAATTCAAGGCGCTAAATATTTCTCTTTAGAGCTGAAGTCAACTGTTACACAACACAAATGATTGCAGTGTAGGTGTATGTTAGGTTTCTGTTGTTTTAGTTCATACATGCATGATGCGTGAGTGCAAACGTCCAAGCAATTATCAGATCTTGCTGAAGCAGGTTTACACCAGGTCATATGGAATAAAATACTAGTGCAATTAAACGTGATACTTGGTTAATGTTTGAAAGCATATCGAAGCCCAGTGGTACAATATTATGTAGATCCATATATCTTGCATCTGCCGGTTATTTATGTGTTTAGTTACCTTATTTTGTTCAGCATCGAAAGTTTTATTCATTCCCAAAAGCAATAACAAAACTGTTCGCACAAGTGATGACAGGAAGTAGTCTTTTCTTTTTTTTTTTTTTTACCTCTGGTCAGTCCTGCACCATATGGAGTCTATCAGGAGTCAGAGGAGTGTGGAGTTGGATAGATAATAGAATGTTTATGCTGTGTTTTGCCTACTGAAGCCCAGCTGTCATCTGATAAATGGTTGAGAGATTGTCAGTCGAAACATTTCGTCGTAGACATGAAAGTCTGCGAGGGCTTTGAAAAAATACGCATTTCCTCCTCTGACGCTTTCCTCTCAAGCAGCCCACAGAATGATGGGCTTTTAGCAATGTGTGGGGTCTTCGTGAAAGCATGCGCTTGTTCTCTCACTCTGTATTTGGCTTTTCTCCTCAGTTAAAGCAGTAGCCCTCAGGTCTACAGCACCCAAGGGGAAATTAGTCACACTCTGATGAGATAGAGGAGAATTATGTAGAAAGAAGGAACAGCTTCCTTGGCATTCTGTGACTAGTCTTGACATGCCAGGGCTTTATCTTCAATCACACACCTTTTCAGTTCCCAACTTGGAACACCCTTCTACGTGCTTCAGGTAACCAGAAGTGATAGTGAAATCTGCCACCACAGTGATGCCGTGGTTAACCGATCGACTCCAGGAGCGCTGAATTTGAATTAATTCGCATTAAAGAGATCAATTTGAACTTAAGTTTTCTACAACAAGCAAATTTGAAAGTGCTTAAACAAATCCGTGTTAAAACACAAGGCTTAGATGTGATAGTAGTCTGTACTTTATTGAGCTCTGAAGCGTCCGATGTCTTTTGTACACATTTCTCAACCTAATCTTAAAGGGTTTGAAAGTTCAGTCTTCCATGAGCCAGTATCCTGCAGCAAAATACATGTTTGCATTCTGTGAGCGTTTCGAAACAAGACTCATAATGGCCACATTTATCAGACCCTCAGCTAAATGTCTGGTTAAAATACTGTGTTACTTGATACTTGAAGTATGTTACAGATGTTATCAGACTATAATGAGCTGGAGCTCTTTTTGGTGCGTATAATCTCACCACCCATAAATTAAAACAAAAAAAAAAAAGGCACCATAATTATGGAACGATCCATGTTCAAAGCCATTGTCCTATTCAGTCTATATGTTGTAACTCTCTGGTTAGCTGGTCTCTACGCAAGTAGCGAGTGCCAGAGGTGCTTAAATCACTTCCTCTGGTAAATGACTCATTCAAGCATGACATGACCCGTCAGTTAAGCGGTTTACGTACAGCAAGTAGCCTGACGTGGAACAGCATTATAAATCAGCGTCATCCATTTCGGCCTTGTACATGTTGCAATAAAGGTTCCTTTACTCAGACTTTTCCAGTTATTTACAAAGATCATGTCTGACTCACCATCACATTGAACGGCAGCGAATAAAAAAAACAGTACAGGTACGTCACGGTTATCAGGACAAAGTAACTAACACGATAGCTCATGGCTTGTTCATGGCAAACAAAGATACTGCTGTTTACTATTTGATCACTTCATGTGATATCCGTTCCGTTTCGTCAAGCGTATGGGAAATTTCTCACCTTAAGATCACTAAAAAACGTGTTGAAATACTACTTGGATTCATAAAGTACATACGAAGAGTAAAATCTGTATTCTGTTTCTTGAAAATGTGTCAAATGCTGTAAAAGCTATAAAACATTAACATTTGAACATGATAGATAGATAGATAGACAGATAGATGTTTCATACAAAGCCGCTTTTTACTAAACACAGACATTCACTCAATTCAACTGTACAGAACAAACACCAAGTTACACAATGCTGAAAATGGACTCCCTTTTATTAAACATAGAAAACAACTGTGAATAATAAATAGAGAGATTTGTACAAACTATGACATAAGTAGGTCTAATTTTCTTTTGCACAGCAACAAAACACAAAGGCAGCTCTCTCTGAGGCGTGGCCAGCCATTCTGCAAAAGGTACAAACGGTTCGCTCTACTATGAGTGTACTTTCACACACTTTTGCCACTTCCTCTTTCAAAAAAATTCCATTATGGACAAATAGGTGAGCTAACCTGAAGCCTGGAATAAGGTACCCAAAAAGTCAAAAACATTTGTCCATTTGTAAAAATACTAAACAACTTAAAGAAACAGGTGAAAACAAATGAAAGCTGTACATATATCACATGGCACGTGCAGGTTCAGTAATACACACAGAGCATGACGCTTTAGTAGTAATACGTCTTTACTCTGCTCGGCCATTATAAGCAGCTAAATCCATGGCAAGTGAGATTAGCGTTTACACGAAGGAACAGGTTTAATAAAATATTTTCTTATTTAACATCAGTTAGAAAATTGTTTTAATACACCCAGCTTGGTTTTGTCCAGGAAGCTAGAAGAACATTTCTTTTACAACAGACAATATTGTTTAGGCAGAATTAGGGGTGAACATGACCAAATAAGTTCGATTATGATGCTTTCCAGAAAACTCATTGCAGACGAGCAGTCCTTTAATACAAGCGATAACTAAAAACAGAGAAGCATGTACGCACTTATACAAATAGGTCTCACATGACCTGGTAATATACATTAGCCATCTTCTATCTCAGTAAAGGTTTTCAAGCTGTAGATTTGGTCCACTAGCATATGTACAAAGAGCTGGAGTCACAAAAAAACAAACAAACAAAAAAATAATAGACTGGACTTGTACAGTTTGAGAAATTCCATACAGTGTATTTGAAAATTTAGGGTACACAGAATGTCACAACTCAACTCATTAAGCTTCCCAGAAAATAGAGCAATATTGGGTAAGAGTACAGTCACATCCCATTAACAATTATTCATACAATTTCCCCCAATACCAATTCTGCATTGCTCGTTCTCACACGCCATCTTCAGAGTAAGTACAAATGAAGGAAATTGAATTGATTCCCATTCGTCACGGCGAGGCAGCCCTCCTTCCACACGCGTGATAAAAAAAAAAACTTTGACAGGTGAAAGTAAGCATGCCCGGGCCGAGCAGAAACACACTATCAGTTCCAAGCAAACAGTGATTGTAATTCAGAATTGTAATGTTTGCATGTCAAAAGTGCAATCCATGTTTTCTGTCTCTATGGCAACTATCTGTTACCACAGCAACAAACAACTGGAGGAGGTGAGCTCTCTCGCTGCTGCACACTGTGCGCTTCAGTTCGCTGGAACAGGAAATAAGGCACAATGGAAATGAGAAGCTGGTTCATGTTAGCTGTGGTTTCCCCAGCACTGGCAGAAAGCAGAACCCTAACAGAAGGGAGAAAAAAAAAAAAAAAAAAAAAAAGGCCAGCTCCATAGTAACTAACTCATAACTAGGGCTCATGAGAACAGTCTCAGTCCATATTGTAATAATCCATTAGAAAGAGGGGGGGGGGGACACCCATACAAAACACAAGCGAACCTTTCCTGAAGATCAACCAACCAATTCTGGTACAAATCCGACGTATCGAGAATCCAACGTGGATAAAGAACAAAAACAAAACAAAAAAAAATGGGTCACCAAGCATGTGAAATCTGGTGAGTTGAGAAGTGGCAGTCAAGCATAGAATAAAGAGAGAAAGAGATAGTATGTTTAAGAGTCTTTATGCCAGGAACTCTTCCTGTTTCTGTGGTTTCTGGTAGCCTCCATTGGGATGTTTGTGCTCGTCTAGCGAATAACTTCCCTCATCCTTCTTCTTCATGCGGTAGACCATGAGAGAAACAAGCATGATGGCAAAAGCCAAGCCCACTACGCCACCCGCAATGACACCTGTGAATACAACATGGAAACGATCAGTCCAATGGAAACGATCATTCCGTTCAGATGACCTCATCGTCTTAATGTTAATTTTGTACTATGACACCGGATGGAAGTATGGAATAAATGTTGAATGAGCAAACGAACTGACTCATGCATTATAAATTAAGGTTACCATAAGCTGAACAAGGCAACATGTTCCACTGGACCCAAATACCAAAACACCATATTGGAACAATATGGTATTGTTAATATAATGCATACCTGCTAGGACCTCTTTCCTTTCCAGTAAGCTATCGTTGTCGGACGCGCTGCCTCTAGCGAAATCAGACCCAGACAGGTCCGAGTTTGTTCCCGTCTTCTGGATTTCGTTGTCGAAGTCAAAGTCATTATCGTTCTGCCAAAGGAAAACATTGGTGTGAGATGGATTTACATATGGAATTTTTTTTTTCCTAATGGGAAGGCTATATAAAGTATTAACATTAAACTGTATATGTAACTTTAGAAATTACTCTTGACCTCTACAAATATCAGTACAATTCTATAGTCCTCTTACCAGTCTTGTTTTCCCCACTTTGTGGTCACGTTCCTCTGGAATGATGTTGGTTTCAATGAAGTTATCACCAGTGGCTTGAACAGTACTAGATTCAACAGAATCACCCGAAGCTTCTGTTTCAGCTAAATTACTAGGTGATACTGTGCTCAGAAGCATTGGTGTGGTCTCCATATCAGGTGCTTCAGTTGTCACAGACACAGCTTCAACAACTGTAGTTTCCTCTTCTTCTTCTTGATCTATGACAGAGGATTCAGTGGTGTCCTCAGTTTTGGCTGCAGTTGTGTATACGTCCTCCTCTGTAGGCACCACTGGTAGTTTCACAGCCGGAGGTACAGTGGTCTCTGGCTGTGCCACAGTGCTGATTGTTGTGGTCTCACCTTTCTGGTCTTCCACTGAGCCAAAAGATTTGTTGATGAAAAGAGATGACTGAGTCTCAGTGGTTTGGGTGGTGTACGGCAAAAGAGAGGCAGAGACGTGGCCAGATGTTTCAGGCTCAGTGTCAGGGTTGACAAACGGGGTAACTGAATGTTCTGGAAGGTTAACAGAGGTGTGTGTGATCCAGGGCGTCTTCGTAGTGTTAGGATTTGCTTGGGATGTCACTTCAGGTTCAAGGATCCAGATATCTCAAATTTAAAATAAAGAATTAAAGTTAGTTTGACTTACAACTAACGTACATCCACTGTATAAGAGAGAGAGAAACTATATTTATACAAGACGTAACAGAATACATTAAGCTGTTATTTGAGCTAAACTACAGAATGCAGAATTAAGATCTTTCTTTTACCATAAAATCATTAAAACAATGTAAGAAGAAACATCTCCTACCAGAATCTCCTGACCCTGACCCGGAGAACTCCTCATCATCTCCTGATCCATCTTGATCTTCTGGTGCAAGAACTCCATACTGAGGAAAGAAATAAAGACAGAATGTTTAGCTTAGATTCCTCACAGTTTCCTCATTCTAACCACAGAAGTTTCTTATCTTTCCCCATCATACAACTGTGAAATCCTCTCTCTCTCTCGCTCTCACACACACACACACTACATATATTATATTATACTTGCTGGACATCCTATTCCAGATTTAATCCCAATTTTGTAAATTCCACTCCTTAGGGAAGGTTTTCCATTATATTTTGGAATGTGGTTGTGGGGATTTTTTTTTTTTTTTTTATTCAGCAATATGTGCTTAAGGAGAACTGAAGCCATCATCATTCAGTCCATCTCAAAGGTGTTCAATGTGTTCATTGCTCTGCGCATGCTACTTAAGATCACCCACGTCGATATTAGCAAACCATGTTGCCATGCTTTGTGCACATGGGCATAGGTTTTGGGCCCCTTAAAAGAAATTCTTAATGCTACAGCATACAAAAGACATCCCAGCATACACAGTGCTTCCAAATATGGAGCAAAAGTTTAGGGAATAAACAGGTGTGATGGTCAGGTGTCCACATATATTTGGTCATATGTCAGAACCATATGACAGCATACAAGTTTCACTTGTGGTAATGTTATCAGATTTTACTTTCTGCTTCACTTCAGTTGATTTCTTACAAAACAGTCATGCAGAACTGAGGAGTAGTAATACGTTCTCAAAATATTCAGATACAAAGGGCTCCCAAAAAAGAAGCCCTAAAGCCTCTGGTTCTGGCTCTCCACCCCATCCTCTGGCCCTGTAGCTTAATATGACGCTCTGTGCCCTTTGACCCCTCAAACCTTATTGCCGAATATGAGCCATAGACTCCAAGGAGCCGGTTTAGCTAAAGCAGTCTGCGAGCAGTTGTTCCACTCGGCGTTAATACCACATAAAACTGTTCCTGTCCGTGTAGGATATTGTGTCCCTGCAGTTATGCCTACATTAAACGAAACTGTTAAGCCTCTACTCAATTGCTCATGATTTGCTTGCATTTAAGGAAAGTGTGGGGTGAGACGATAAAAACAGTTTATGGTTAGCTTAATGTGAATCTACAGTCAGATAACAGGAAACAATCTCACCGACTGTGTTCCTGTTCAGCAGCTTTAACTGATTTTTAAAAAGGGAGGGAAAGTTCAGGTAATGTTCAGAAGACACCATCATAGATGAGAAGTGTTACACAAGGCACAAGGCAGTTGAAATTCCAGTTATGTTTTTATGCACAGTAATTAAAAAGATAAGCATAAAATAAAAAGGGCAGGCACAGATGGTGATTCATATGAGAAAAGGAAAACCCTCCACTGCCACACAAGCAGCTTAGAAAGGACAACCTGCTGCCTCTGTCTGTGAAACCAAACACACGAATAGCCTTAATATAAAAAGCGTTCATTCTCTAGATAAGGAATTTAAGCTGTCTGAAAAAAAAAATTCTTCATGAACTTCTAAATAAGGTGATTAAACTTTTTGCTGCCATACAACTCTTTTTTTTTTTTTTTTTGGGGGGGGGGGGGGGGCCTGTCCTTAGCAAAGA
>JAOTRN010000002.1:16032713-16043799 GCA_028566695.1 Bagroides melapterus | reverse complement strand
CCCCCCACAAAAAAAAAAAAAAAAAAAAAAAAAAAAAAAAAAAAAAAAAAAAAAAAAAAAAAAAAAAAAAAAAAAAACCCTTAAAGCACATGATGCACACCTGTAAATGTCAAGTAAGCTTAAACTGCTTAGTGAACTGCAAAAAGCATGAAAACATCTTGCACAAGCTGGGTGTGACAAGTACACTAAGGAATATTCATGGGGGGAAAAAAGCTTACATTCAGTGGCCATGCTCCGGTAAGCAATGCTTGTGCTTTCAGTCTTATGACAAACAGGCTGAGACATATCAATGACAGGAATTCAGAGCTGGGATTTTCCTCGAACAGGCGTAGACCACAAAAGGTACATTACCCTTACTGGAAGGTCATGAACAAAAATGTTTTATAATAATATAAATAAATAATAAATGATATCCAATGCTACCTGTTGAGGAGTGGGTTCACTAACCAGAAAGAATACACCCTACTTCTTACTCAACTACATTCAAATATTTGGGGTTTTTTTCTGTATGCCTATTTATGGTTCTTGATGTTGGCGTCAGTGCTGTAATTACAGCCTGAGCTACACATCCCCAATCCTAGCACGTCTTGCGCTACACGCATCGACAGGAGCACAATCTTTTGGATTAACTACCTTGCATGGGGGAAAGATAAGCTTTTCAGAATCAGGAATGTCACATGCTAGTAGGTTATATTTGTGGTTAAACGTAACAATGGGGAGGAAAAAAGGTAATCTAAGAACATCATACCATCCATTGAATTGGTGGCCAAGGATGTACTGACTTAATGACCACAAATATACTACATGATCATATTTATTTATCTAGATTAAAGCTAACTGTCCAATAGTATCTTACTATATTACACCAAGTACCATTTTCTACCCTGTTTACTTAGGTTCTTTGGTAACCAAGACATGGGACTGTGCAGCACAATGGAGCTTTTATTTGTCCATTAATAAATGCATGATTTGTCCAGACATGTGATTAGTGATGAACTTTGGAAGAATGTTAGTGCAAATAACCAAGAGGCACATGGACAACTTTTGTTGTATGTGCAACACTCAGGACAGCGGATTATCAAAGCGTTTCAAAGCTTAAAGACTACAATCACAAGCCATAGTTTTTAAGAAAGATTCTCCAAGTTATGTCGTTGTATTAAACCACTCTTATTATACACATGATTTAGCCTTTTGTTAGCTGCTGCTTAGCAATCTGTATTTTCACTTTCGGTGTAAGGATGAGTAATTCAGCGTCTGCATAAGTTCACTGCTGAAGTAGGATTAGCCAAATCGTTCACAAGGACTATCCAAAGGTAAAAAAAAACAAAACAAAAAAAAAACAATAAAGACCCAAAAAGGCTGTAAGACAATCAATGACCGGTGTGATAACAGGCAGATAGAGTACTTCAGAGGTGTGAAGAACAAAAAAAAGGCAGTGAAATTGTGATCCACTCACATTTCATCAGAGTACTTGGGAGTCTGTTTCATTGTTATGTTAATTAATCACCAAGAGATTACACCGTTGCACCTTTTTTTTAAGTGGGGGGAGGATGGGATCATACGACGTCTGAAAAGGCTTTACACAAGCACAGAGCATCACATCGCTGGAGTTAAAAAAGGGTGCGATTCTGTGCTTTACAAATAGCAACAAAAGATTTTCCTTCAAATAAAGACATGCATTAGTAGTCTCCTGTGTGTGTGTGTGTTTACAGCAGAGCTCTCAGACATAGTCGCGATGAGTCAGGCAACATGACAAGACCATGTGAACTATTCTGTAGTCACAGCAATTACTTTGTTATGACAGCAACCACAGAAAAACCACATATCCAGACAAGGGAGGAAAAAAAAAAAAAAAAAGCAAAAGCACCTATCCAGGTAAGAAAGTTGTTATTTGGGTTGTGTCTGACAAGCAGAGGTTTAAGATGACACCATCAGATATATAAGGAACTGGAGCTTTGAGGATGTGCATAAAAGTTACATGACAAACCAAAGGATCCTCCACAATGGATGATCAGAATTTCAACGTGATCATGGTGAAGATAGAGGGAAAAGAGCTATATATATATATATAAAAATATATAAAGGCACCGTGGTGTAAGAATATACACGAGTGCAAATGGGTGTCTGAGCTTCATTCTCAAACCACCCCATTTTGTATCAGAGCCTCATGAAAAGTTTCTCATCCTAAAATAGGCTCTGCTTTCATAACAACTAAGAAAAACCAATCCTAGCAGCCAAGAAATCCAAACATGCTGAAAGGGCATGACAGACAAGAGGAACTAATGGCCTGGATAATGGAGTGCCTGGGTGTGTTCGGTTTGTCTTTATGTCTCTCAGTGTTTGCTGCAGATAAGACCAGGTGGCCTGCTCGTTGTTAAAAACTCACTTCACATAGCTACTGTACGTCACAAAAAAAAAGCTGCTAATCCAAGACCTCAGGAAATGGCCAGGTTAAACTAAAGTCAGTTCCTGTTTTTCAACCAAGATAAGCCCAATCAAATATCAGACTCTCATGTGATGTTATTGTAGAGTTTATAATGACATGGATGTAATGTGCACAGCAAGCCTGATAGTCCATGGAGACAGAGGTTTTTTTTTAATAGTGTCTTGTGTATTTCTTGTGCCCTGTCTGTCTTCTGTAATCTTTTGACACAAATGTATGGGATAGCACAATAAAACACAGAAATCTTTGCACTTCTTGAACTCAGCACAGTAACTGCAGTAGGGATCCAACTAAAATGGGCTGTAACTCTATAAATAGCAATACACTCTTACCATAAAGTGCCTAGCATAATTACATTCCCCGACAACCATGGCGGGACAATATGGGTAGGCAATTTGTTTAGTATCTCAACATAGCTGACACTGTGAAAAAGCATTTACATGTACAAGCAAAAGAGGGGGAGGTCTAATTAAAACTTTGGCTGAAAGCAACAACCATCAATAAAAGCCCCCAAGCCATTCAAACTTTCCACTTGCAGCATTCCTGATTGAGAAGTCATGTGCAAATGCTTACAAGGTGAGGGCAATGCAGTTTACCACACAAGGAAAAAAACACATAAGGAGACATCAGTGCTGCGATCAGACCGATATTATTTTGCTACTGAATCTCAGATTTTCCCCCATGAAGATCTGAGATAACAGAGGAATCCAACATGCACGTGAGGACCTGATATCCAAGTTCTTACGCACACTTAAAGTGATAATGAAAGATGACTAGAAGAATCGGGGTCACAATCATGACATTCACAGGCTGAAATGATCGCATGTAATACGTATAAAGAGTTGAAATAATACGGAAGTGCAGGCTTTCTGATAACTGATCTGCGCGTGCCCAATGCAATTCCGATACACTTACCTGCTGGAGTAAATTATACGGATTGTGTCTCAAATAAGACACAAACAGCAATATTGTCTTTTTTGTAACACAAAAAATACGAATGACCCGGTACAAGTTTACGAGTTGTTCTTAATTCAGACTGGTCACTTTTAATGGAAGAAAGTAAAGACAAAAGACAAAAATTTCCCAGAGGCATAACGCTGAGCTCGAGCTCATAACCATGCTTTATGTGCCACGTGTGAAAACCGCGCTTCAAACGAAACAAAACACGTTAAATAGTAAACGAAATCAGTACAAATAATCATGCCACCTCGTGAATAAGTAATAACACCGAACGCATCGATTTAATTCACTTCCAACTCACCGACTGAGCAACAGGTATCCACAAGCAGAGCCATACAACAAGCGCGGTTTCAGGCTGAAGCCTCATTTTTACACAGCAGTCAGCGACACCGTGTTTTCACGTCGATTCACGGAGATCCCGAACTTCTTATTAGAAGCCGTCTAACTATTAAAAAGTACCAAACATCGTCGGGAACGCTAATAAGCACATACCCAGTGACGAGAGAAGACTCCGCCTACCCTTACGGTTGGCCAAAGGTGAGCGCAGTTAAAGCTCCGCCCACAGACAAATATGGTAGTTACATCCTCCAACACAGTCGACTGTACACTGTATTACGTTTGCATTCACATTAATGCCATTTGGCAGACTTACAGAAATGCTTTGTGGTCGCTATTAAAACCATATCCTCATGATAGCTTAATAGGTATGGGTTAAATTTTACATTGTACAATGTGTACGATTATACGATGCCGTTTCCACAGACCTGCGATGATAGAAAATTACTACATCCTGCTTACGTCACCAGTCAGCGTGACTATATTGAAAAAGTGTGCCGTTAAGAATAACCATGTCACTAGATCCAGCTCCAGTCTGAAATCTTTATCCTGATCATTTTCTCACCAGAGCTGAAATAATGATCTAACACCTCAGTAGAGCTCGGTTTCCGGTCAACAGACTTAAAGACCATCTTCTATACATGATGTCTGAGGAAGGCTTACAACAATCACCCAGCATATGGACTCAGGAATCCAGGACCAGCAGGTTTAGTGCAGTTTCTACCTGCAGGGCAACAGGACCCTGAATAAACTTTAACACAGTCATTCACCCACTCTTTTACTCATGCCACCACTGCTATCTATGCTTATACTCACACACACTGGTCACCTTACTGATAGCTCACAGACACTCCTGGACAATCTCTTCACATGTTTCTGTCACTTTTGGGCATTTAGTAATATTTCTAAGGGCACTATTACCACTTTACATCATCTAGGGGCTCAAGAAAACTACTGCTAAAGGCTTGATCATATTTATTACATACATCATTACACAACTACACCAAATTTATGATAAATTATTAAAATGCTACCCTGTGCTGCTTCATCTGCTTATTATATTTTTCTATGTCTAGATTTGACAGTTCAGACGCTACACACGCTGAAGTCACACACTTTTTTTGTCAGATATATTTGATTGAAATGACAGCATTAAGCATATCACATTCTAGGTCTAAGCTCTAGGACCAAAGACTTCTTTTATGATGGGTGATGTAACAACAAAATCAAGCCAAATGTCATATAGTATAAAACTGGATTTAGATGAAGATCATAGAACATATTAGGAGTCACTCTTGCAGAAATCCAGATAACACTGAACACTTTACCATCTTTCTTTAACCTAAACTTTATCTGCATAGGCTGGATAGGAGTTTCCTAAATTATGGGAAGTAAATTAAATTTGAAAGTACTAAGCTGTATAAAAGGTTTGCCAATAGTTGCAGCAATATAAACTATGTGCTTTAAATCACTTGATGAATAAAGTTTTAGTTATTTAAAATCTTATTAGAATGTATAACACTGATTAAACAGTGATGATGTAATGCTTTCTAATATGTTAGATTTTTGGATTGTTCAGTGAATGCTGGTCAAAGCAGAACTAAGACTGACTTATTGGCATCTGAATGAATTTCAGATTTGAGGTACGTTATATAAATTCGATTTTTTCAGGAAATATTTTTTGCAGTGTGAATGGCTAGAAAGATGATATACAACGTGTATAAGCAGTTCTACAATTGGTTGTTGGTTACAAATCAAATTAGAGATTTATATACATGGGATTTGTATAGATTATAATTTAAGTAATAAACCGAATTTATTTCTGATGGGTGGAAAAAAAGTCTTACATATCCAGATATATATCCAACATGTGGCCTATATTTCACTAGTGCTAGATCAGGGGCGAGTTTCCCAAAAGCATTGCATAACAAAGTTCAGTGTTGCATGGTAGAACACTCTCTCCCAGTTAAGACGACCTTAACCTTGTTATGCTTATGGGAAACTCAGCCCTGATTATAATTATAGTGTTTTTTCTTTATAATTCTCAACTGCACATTGGCATATTGCTGCCGGCTCCTATCCCACAACCACAGAACCTGGCACAGCAATGGCAAATCATGCCATGGCTGAACAAATCAGCTTTGCGTATGGGCTTCTGTTGCTTTCTAGTCCTAATCCTGTATGGTGTCTTTTGTTACTGTTCATAAAATGTAGATCATATTGTTATTGATTCTTTCAGAGCAGAGGTCCATATACATTAAGAATCTAATAAAAACAAGAAGGTAACATATCAAAGCAGAATTGGATTTAGGGAAAATCTGAATTGTGGTTTTTAAGGCTGAGGAAGCTGCCTCCGTTTAATGTGGTGGTGAGAGAACACAAATTAAATGTGCTGCCAAGGACTACAAAGCACATTTATTTACCAGTGGAGATAAACACGGAGCAAAGTACAATTCAGCAATATAATCCATCAGTGAGAGAATCCCAATATTGTGCAACACACAACTTTATGTAATACCATAGATGAGGAATAAAAGAACCTTCACAGAGATATGGTCATTTATTTGGAGATAAATGATGCAAAACCTGCACAATAAATACAATTTAATGATGGAAAATAGACAAAAAAAAGGACAAACCAAATAAAATCACATATTAAGCACCAGGGGACATACAGAGCATGTGCATATATTAGAATCACGGTCAGTAGCTTGTTCCACCATCACGAAATGTATTTGGATGAGGGCTTCAAATAACAGCGACTCCAGACGCCATTCATTTGCAGACAGTAGCGGACAGGATAGGGCATAGGGTCGAGTTGTAGGTGCTATTCCAGTGACTTCCCTGTAGACAAGCATGAATATTTTGTGTGTTTGTGTGCTGCATGAAATAAGATCATGGGATATTTTAGGAGTCTGCTAGCCAGCTGTGTTCATGTGAGGTTGTGGCTCTGACACATTCCTCCGATCTGCGAGTAGCCATCTTATCTGGTAACTGTGGTTAAAGCTTCTTGGCTGAGAAACAATATAAGGCACCTTATTAAAGCATAGTTTGCTAGTGCAGACTATGTTTCAACTAAATGGCTTGAACTGTGATTGTGAAACAGTAATGGGAGGGAGAATTCAAAATGAAGGCAGAACTGGGCTGGAGAACTGGGTGGCTTCAGCTTTATGCTAGTCGGAAAACAAAAACGCCAATGTAAACAATTCTATTGCATACTGTATTGAATAATCCCAACCAAATGAAAAATAAAATATATTTATCAATGATTTCTTCTATTTATTGGTCTGCTGACTGGACATTATTAACCCACATCATGTGTGAGTATAAATTTTTCCAATTAAAAGGAACATGATTTTGAGGAAAAATCAGTACATATTTAATTAATAACCTAATATTTGAACAAAAAAAATTTAATCAAATAATTTTGCATTAAGGGGGTCCACAAGATCTATTCTACAGATAAAGTTTCTGGCTGCAAAATATCTGAACACCCCCGTTATCCTGGAAGTGTGATTTGGAATTCCTTACAGTAGGTAATTAACCGTTCCAACGAGGAAGCCAATGCAGCAAAATAGGCTCATCAGGGTGAAATCACTCATCAGTGTATATGACGTTTTATAAATCCGTATTCTCGGTACAAAGCATTTTTATTTTCCAATTTAACAAAAGGAAACTAGATAAAAGATTTGCACTGGCATAACACTGCTTGGAAAAAATTGTTTGTTTTTAATTCAATAATTTATGAAGATTTCAGAGCTTCATTGAGACGAGGCCACCCCTGCTAGGATCCATGGGGCATCTAGAGAAGTATCTGCTCCAGTTGGATTCCGCTCCATGAAGTTTTTAGGTATTTAAAAAAAAACCTACCGTCAAGGACAACAACCTCCTAACTTGTCAGACTGTATATTTCTTTAATTAATCCAGAGTCACCAAAATGAGGATGAGGTTCCCTTTTGAGTCTGGTTCCTCTCAAGGTTCCTTCCTCTTCCATTTCTGAGAATTATTCCTTGCCACTGTCGCCACAGTCACGTCAGACTTGCTCAATGTGGATAAAAACTAACACACCACATAAACAGCTCTTAATCTTGACTTACTAATTTTTGTATAATTTCCTAGTATTGCGATAAACTGTTTATCATGTTCATGAGGATTTTTTAAAAAAACCAAACAATGATTCAGATTCAATTTTATAAAATATTTTTTACAGGATGAATCTCCGGAAAAGTAAACTTTCTCCACTCACACTCATGACTTTCAAATGCTGTTTGGCTTTAGTACTGCCACATCATAATCCACTGAGCAATAATAATTATGTAAAACTCAACCTACTTAGACTCTTTACCCATCCCATTCTCTCTCTCTCTCACTGGGTAAGATGATGTGATATTATTTCTTAAGTCATCATAGTCTAAAATTGCTCACAGAATGGCAAACTCAAAGAAGAGTTATCCAACCACTTAATGACTGAGTTATTTCCTTCTCAGTGCCACTACGACTACAGCGTCCATATATTTCACTCACTAGTCTGTTTTTTTCTCTTTAGGTGCTGCGGTACAGTAACAGGCCGTTTCTGTTCAATGAATTGAGCTACGATTGAAGACGTTTCAAAATAAACTCAGCTCAGGCTCTCGGTTTGGCATAATTACCACCTGACAGTAAAAAAGAATGATGCTGAGCAAAGACTTTTACATGGATTCATTTTTTTTTGTGGAACTTGTAGGAAATAATGATTACACAGCTGAAGTCATGTCATTTCCCATGTAGCCTGATGAAATCAGTTTCTTTTCCCTCTGTGGTCAGCATGATTATACACTGCATCATTGCTTATGCTATCAGTTCCTGTCTGGAATCAGCTGCTGACTGAGCTGTACATGTGGAATGATTCACAGCTCCATTTGTTGAGCTTGTCTGGACAAAATAATTAGTTCAGAAAGCAGAAACACTTCTTGATTTAAGTAACAGGCTGTAGTAGATATTTTATAACTGATATATTCACAATTGTGAAAAATATGTGCAGTATTTGTGAATGACCTCAGAATAGGCATGCACATATATTTACAGACACAGACACAGAAAAAAATGGGTTTTTCTCTCTAGACATCTGCAAATCTTTGCATGTGTCAATGTGACGATAATTGTGGTGAAGAGACTTTCTTATTGCTCAATAATTCCCACAGGTTGCTGCCATGTGGCTTTGGGTTTTCTTTCTTAATGAGGGATCCTGCACAAGCTTTGCTTGAATGTAATTGGGAGCAGCTGGCTGTTGATCTGATGTCTGCGTCTAACTCATGCCACACTAAAGCTTTGTCAGCGCAGTGAAGTTTGAGCCAAAATTCTATTTAAGCATTATGATGTTGGGTGGTGCATTAAATAGTATCCTGGAAGACATTATTAAAATGAATGGTACAGCAAAATAGTAAACATTTTGTTTATACAGTAAACACACCTACTTATATTCACATTTGGAAAGCAATAAGTTAATAACTAAATAGATAACAACAACAACAAAAAAAAGTAGTGAATGCAAATAAAGATCATTATATACAGTATTTTAAATAAGTGATTTTATTTACAGTAAGGAAGTTCTATAAAAGTGTAAATTTGTAAAAGTTTTCAGCACAGACAATAAACCACAAATGGAACTTGCATTGTATTTGAAAATAAAAGAAGCTGACCATGTAATGCATAAATCAGCAAAGATAAATTCTAGAATTCTAAAATTTGGAACATGCAAATCTGAGATAAATTGATACATTTTGAATAATGCCACAGGCCACATGTCTAAGTCTTTCCTTCCCTCTGGCTCTGGGTTTGAACATGTAATTGTGACCCTCATGTGCATGTGTTTGAACCTTTCATTTCTGTCATATCACACCTTCATTACGTTTGATGTCTATAGAAGGCTGTGGCCGTAAATGTAATCCCATCCATACAGTGATACACTGGCACTGGCATTTCATAACACAAACTGGATTCAGTCTAAGTTTGAAAAAGTTACAGTAAAGTTAACAAGCTGATTTGTGTATAAGCCACAACAAATGCAAGATTAAAAAAAAACATTTGCACAACTGCAGCATTTAAGTAGGTTGCTGAGTAATTAATAATACCAATAAAAACATTTTTTTTGCTCAAATCCTGCCATTGTTGCGATATTTATTCAGGATTAGAAATGCATATTATTTAACTCACAATGTTATATATGCTAGCTAATTATATATGTACATTTTTTGTACAATAAAATTTTGCTTTAACTTTTCAAACCAGATCAGACCAGAAATTCTCTTCTCTAATCCAGACCTACTGTATATACTCACCATCCACTTTAAAAGCAACACCTTTACACCTGCTTCTAAATACAGTTATCCAATCTGGCCGTCATGTGGTGTCAGATTCTTGTTTTTGGTTGACAGGAGTGACACCTGCTGTGGTCTCCTGCTGTTGAAGCTCATCCATCTCAAGGTTTGATGTGTTGTTCATTCTGAGATGCTTTTCTGCTTACAACAGTTGTAAAGAGTGCTTATTTGACTTCCTGTCAGCTCAGACCAGTCTGGTTATTCCAGTCTCATCTCTCTCATTAAGTTTTTTTCTGAAGACCAACCACTCATAGGATGTTTTTATGTTTCTTGTACCACTTTCTGTAAACTCAGATATGTGTGTGTATGAATATGTGTGTGTTGTGTGTGTGTGTGTAAATCCCATTAGATCAGCAGTTTCTGAAATACTCAATCCAGCCCACTTAGCTTCCACAACCATCTTATAATTAAGACGCAGAGATCACACCATTCTGAAGATCTTAACTATAGATCTTGACCTGTATCTACATGATCGGCTGATTGGATAAACGGAGGATAGTCAGTAGGCTATTTCAATCAAATGGGTCCAGTTAGGTGTCTATTATTTCAGTTCAGCTTATCTATCAGTTTAATAATCAATCATTTCAGTTTAATAAGCAAAAACCTGTATAAAATTGAGGTGTTTCTTTTGCCCCAGTAGAAGGCCTGAAATGCTTATCACAATGTTGCTAACATTAACTTGCTATATTTAACTAAATTGTCAAGTTTTCTGTTTTCTGTTACTAGCATGCTAGCTTAGACTAGTACTGATTCCAGTAGCTATTGTAACATTTTTGACAAAACAACAAGTAAAATGTTGGCTAATAGTAAATATTGTTTAAATACAGCACAATTGTATTAAACTTATATTTAATTCTCCTCAATTATTGAATTGAATTGAATTCAATTACATTTTATTTGTATAGCGCTTTTTACAATGGTCATTGTCACAAAGCAGCAATCAAAGACAAATATGGAATGTGAGAGTAGTTAAATCAGTTTGTCCCTGATG
>JAOTRN010000002.1:16014905-16028916 GCA_028566695.1 Bagroides melapterus | reverse complement strand
AAGAGATGAGTGAAATTAGATCATTCTCTTCCAGAGGAGTAAAATCTTCTAAGTTCTGATCTGATGTGATTAGTTTCTCCTCAGAAGATTATGATCTGGATTATGATCAACAGATTTTTTTATATTCAAAACCGTTCATAACTGTTTGCTAATGACACACTAATAGAGTCCGAACAGGAAGTGAACCTGTATTTCAGCAATTCGTTCGTGTATCAACACCAAGGTAGGGCAATTTAAGACCACTCCCTCAAGGTCAACAAAAAGTGCTGTGTTATTCATAACTATGCTTCATTATAATTAACAGATTAACTAAAATACTCATGCAAACATCTCCTTTACAAAATGACATCAATCACACAAATCAGAGAACCGTACATAAAGGATCAAGTCAAAACTTTTGCATTTCAGTCCATTTCATACTGCTTGGACATTTTAGTTATAAAGTTCAGCTGTATTTTAAGTTTAATATTAAAATAAAGTGGAGAGTATCAATATGAAATGTCACTCTTACACAGATCCCTAGTGTTTTCTTGCCAGCACAGGTCTGGATTGAATACTGACTGTTGAAATGAATAGTTTTCAATGGCATAATTAAAGTCTATGTTTGCTCAGTAATTCAAGTTGGAGCACTTGTGAGGTTAAAGTGAAAGTAAAAGCTTGTCAGTGGTTCTGGATATTGATGATTGCTAGCACTGTATCTACAGTATCGAGTGAAGTATAATTTAAGTGTAACTGCTGGTTATTTAGTAGTGTTTGTAGCATTTATCAGCTATTTAGTACTGTGCAAATGCTAATATATACCATAGTTAAATCCCTGAGTACTATTCGATAGATAAAGTTATCCTGATGACGAAAATTTATATAAATTATTATAAAAAGTTAATACACTACGACCAAGAGTTTGTGGAAAACTGACCATAAAACCCACACATGCTCTTTGAACAACCCATTCTAGACTCACTCCCACTTTGTTATTATATAATAACCTCCACTCTAATGTGAAGGCGTTCTATAAGATTTTGACCAACATAGTGCTTTGTTCAACTAGACCAGATCCAAACCTAAAGCCAAACCAAAGCCTAATCATCAGTCTGTATTTGTCTGTATGTATGAACACTTTTGAGGAATCAGAATTAGCAGCATTTACTCACGCTACCTGAAGAATATGGTAGCCTAGTGGTTAAGGTGTTGGTCTCCCAACCGGGAAGCTGTGAATTCAATTCCCTGCTCCACCAAGCTACCACTGCTGGGTCCCTGAGCAAGGCCCTTAACCCTGAATTGCTCAGTTGTATAAAAAATGAGATATGAGTGTAAGTTTCTCTGGATAAGAGATGTCTGCTAAATGTAAATGTTACGCTCCCACAAATTGCTTATATCTCATCATTAACCTGGATCAAACCCAGGACACTGGGGATGTGCAGGAGCAATGCTATCTATTCTATCATCATGTTACCCAAAAATATATTTACAGATATTTTTATTGTGTACACACATCCACAACGTGGTAACCACATTGTGGCTGCTTTACTGCCGCAAACTGTGTGCAAAGTAAACATCATAACGTTTATATGGTGTCTGTAACCAGTGCCACTAGTTAAATACAAGGGAAATAATAAAATTAATTATTTAATTAATTGAAATCTTCTACATGCATAGGTGAAGGTCAAAATAAGTGATATTTTCTATGTTTTTTTTTTTTTTTAAATACATGAGTGGTGAATTTACTTACAGATAAAACATGAAGAATTAAGACTCATTTACATTTTATTATTACTACAGTCATTTCTGGTTTTACAGTGATGGAACCGGTGTTATGGCACAACACTCTCTCAGCTCTGCTTTTTAGACATGGAATTGTTGATTGATTAATAAAGAGGATTTAATCACACATGCATAGATCTATGCTAATTTTCAGTTGCTGAATCTGTAAGTTAGTTATATGAGGACATCTTCTGGAAAAGCAAGACATTACAAGACACTGACATCAAATGAGTTCGGTTCATGCTGACCTATAAGTTACCTTTTAAGAGTGAAATTTACAAAATTATATTTTGTGAAATTCCCTGCTATCCCAGCTACATATATATCCATGATTATGGCTTTGATTAGGGCTCTGGGTGAGGTATGTCTTAAAAAATAGTGGTTGAAACTATAAGAAGACTAATAGAAGTAGAGTACCTGAAAACCACAAATCCTTAAGGTTAATGTGCCACCCACTTTATCCAGCATCATGTGCCACCAATGCCTATAGATTAGAGCCAGTCTGATCCATGACACTTACAGCAAGAGATATACTTCAGGCTGGAACAGAGCAGAGTGACGAGAAGGCCGACTGCAAAGTGTTTTTCTTTTATCAAACCAAATATTTTATGAGCTCCTCTGATTGCTAAATTTTAGATACCTTCTCTTATAAAATTCTAAAGTTTAAGGATTCTTTCCTCATGTTGAATAAACCTAAAGAATCCCTCAGCTTATTGGTACACCCTAGAGTTAGATCAAGTTTAAATTAAGCTACTGAGAGCATGAAGTAAAATAATGTTGTAAGAGCCTGATTTGTAGGTCAGATTGATCTGTAAAAGGCATAAACTTCCTTTGTGTTTCTGAGTGATCAAATTAGTTATTCGATAACAAGCTTGTGACAGAAAATTATGTGAACCTCTGTACTCTCTAACAGTTTAACTATATGCCCAGAACAAAGGAGAAAAATGAAACAGAAAAGTTAAATGAGTGGCCAGAGATATAAACATAGCTACTCCTATGCAGTGGATACTACTGAATAGAGGGTTGAATTAAAATGTGGCCTTAAGCCTGTAATTATTAACTGACACAGAAGCAGGTGGGGCAAAACGTACTATAACATTATACAGTGTCTGTGAAAATACATCAGTTGGAAAGACTATTCTGTAGTACACATGCAGACATGTACAACACTGATAAGAAACTTAAGCTACAGTCAGAGGTGGGACTAATTGGAGGCGTGTCCCTCATCGCAGGGGTTATGATCGGCTCGGGGATCTTCATGTCCCCACAGACTGTACTGCGGAACATCGGGAGTCCTGGGGCTAGCTTGCTGATCTGGGCTGCCGGTGGTGTGTTATCAGTGCTGGGATCATTGAGCTATGCTGAGCTGGGAACAGTGATCCCTGAATCTGGAGGCAAATACATCTACATACTACGCACTTCTGGCAACCTGATGGCCTTTATCTTTGCCTTCACCTCTCTGCTGATTGTGCGGCCAAGCAGCATGTGTGGACTGGCCCTCAGCTTTGCACACAATGCTGTCGCACCTTTCTATTATAACTGTGTGCCACCAACTCTGGTGGTGAAGTCTGTAGCTGCTTGTAGCCTTGTGATCTTGGCCATAGTGAACTGCCTGAATGTACGCTCTTCCATGGCTATCACCACAATCCTCATGGGAGCTAAATTCCTTGCACTGCTAGTTATTTCCATTGGTGGTGTGGTGTTGCTTATTCAAGGAAGCACTGATAATCTTCAGAATGCATTTGAGGGGACCAACAAGAGCATCAGTGTCATCGGAAAGACTTTCTATCAGTGTCTGTGGGCCTATGATGGCTGGAGTGTTCTGAATTCAGTGACTGAAGAGCTTAAGCGTCCTGAGGTAACTATCACATGTTTTAATCAAGTGACTGGCATTGTTTGGTTTTACTTGTTTGATATAGTACTAATCCTGTGTAGCAGATTTAGAGAATGTAGATTAGGAATGACGTGGCTTGTTATAAAATCATTCAAATATGAAATATTGAACAACTCTGTGTTGACAAAACTCTAATTCCGATTGAAATATATACCTTTCACAAGGTGCATGTGGCCAGCCTTTACACATCCATTATTCCCTCTTACACTGTGACGTGAACATGGATGAGACCCTCTGAAATCAGAGTAGAACAGATATTATCCTGCTTGCCAGTGAGGTTCGGCAAGGCCGTTAACTGTGTTATCAGTACATTCCCCTAGACTTTCTAGAACTGCAGAAAATTCATTGATATGTCATCAGCCTGTACTCAAGTTACACAGACTAAAATGTGTCCTTGTCTCTGTAGACAGAATGCAATCATTAGCCTGCTGGCAGTGAAAGACATTTCTTGCAAAACGAGTCCCACTGGGGTTATGCCCCACCGAAGAGGAATAATCACCATGGATTCTTCACCCACAGGCTAGGGAGGTTGTCAGTTTGGCATCTGGTTTAAGGTGCATCAGTCAGTTTGAAAGCAGTCATTCATGATGGTTTTCAAACTTCTTTTTTGCCCACTGAGACAACATTGTGACAGTTACCAGAAATAGAAGTTACCAGAAATTATCAGAAATAGAAGTGGTATGAGGATGAGCAGTTGTTTTCACCATGGCAAACACTTGGACATTTTTTTCTCTTTGAGATCAATGCAACTGCCAGGACTGCAGTTGTGCAGCAGATGCACTGTCAAGATGGTGCATAAATACAGGTGAGTGATGTGTACACCTTGGTGGAAGCCCAGATTTGGAAAAAAAAATGTCCAGGTACTCTTTGCTTGTGCCAAGTTTAACCCATTGCCAGTTGTGCTAAACATCTGATGCCTTTCCTCATCTATAACTGATTCATTCCACTCTATGCAGATTGAGCATCTAGTCCAAATGGCCATATTTTTTGCCTCGAGATGGTCAGCAAGGTCTTTTCTTGCCCTGCTGCATTTACTAGTTGTCAAACTCGCAGCTTCATACCTGAGTGGATCTGGTGTTCCATATGGATGGTGAAATTAGGTTTGACCATGACCCCATTGCCTCAAGTCAAGATGCTTTTATTTGTGTGTTATAATGATAAATGGCTTTACATTTTATAAACTTCTGATTATCAGCTCAGTGTGACTGAAAAGTGAAAGGTGAAAGTCTGTATGGATTGCTCAGACTTTCATGCCTTTAAGGTTTAAAATTGTCATCACATAAGATATCATGATGGTTTTGAACCCCTGAATTGTAAACTTGTTATATGATGACATCTTCTGGATAGATTTGTCATTACAAGATACTGGCATCAGTTAGCCATGTCATAGTAAAGCCTTATTTGGTTCTTGAGATACTATATGCTACATCCTTTGCTGGTCCTAAGTATTAATGGAAATATTGGTGTTTTTCTAAAGACAGCAAATCCTGGTGGTTAAGGTGCTACCCTGCATTCATAAAAATTAAAGGATTACTTGGAACCGTGGAAACTGCTATGAAGAACAACAGATATATACGTGCAGTGGCCACTTGACTATTCAGTCAGCAGTGCTGTGCATAAACCCATGCAGACTTATCTGAGAGCTGTTGAACAAACATCAGAATGGGGAAAAATGTTATCTCAGTTACGTTTATAATGGTTGATGGTGCCGGTGGGTCTGGTTTCAGTATTTCAGAAACCGCTGATCTCCTGGGATTTTTATGCAAGATATTTCTAAAGTTTCATGTAAAAATTAGGGAAAAAAATACTTATGGCAGTGGTATCTTAATGGTTAACTCTGGCTCCAGGGTTATTAATTAAATGGTTGGACCACTGTTCAAGTCACAGCACCACAAGCGTCCACCGTTGGGCCCTTGAGCAAAGTCCTTAACCTTCTCTGGTCTAGGGGAACTGAATCATGTGCTCACTAGCTTCCTTACATGTTGGGATATGCAAAGAACAAATTTGTGACAAATAGAAGCTTCTACTAATAATATTATACCATTGAGTGTAAAACCTTGGACCAGATGGGCTAATGGGCAGATGGAGTCAGGGCAATTATTTTCCAGTTAATTATGGTGAACATGTGCCCAATGTAACCTAATGTGATCTTCTGCTGTAGCAGTCCATCAGTTCTCAAGGTTCAAAATGTTGTGCATTCTGAGATGTTTTTCTACTTAACACAGTGATGAGTGTTTGAGTTACGATAGCCTTCCTGTCAGATTGAAAGTTTCTGGATAGTGTTCTCAGAAGGCCCCTGTGCACAAAGAGACGTCCAAAAACATGGTATGCCAAGGATGGTGTAGAAAAACTTCAATGGCCTCAAGAGAAAGCCCTGACCTACACTCAACAAAACACATTTGGGATGAATTTACACACTGACTGCACATCAGGGCATTGATTTGTTTGTTTCCACTTTTTGTTCAGTCTTGATTCATCAGGTTTAGATGTTATTTTAGATGTCTTATGAGTAATATAACATTTTAATAGTGTTCTAAGTATGATTATTTTTGTCATTGATTAGATTGGTTCTTTGAGAAAAATTCTGCCCTGGGACAATTTGCAGAGAAACATCACCATATCAAGAAGTCCCACCTTCATACCTCATTCTTTATACCTGGGAATGGTGTTATTGGGAAGATAGGTAAAACCCTTCGGTCTCTACATAAGGTAGATTATTGCCAAAGAGATCTGTTTGGTTTAGTCTTACGCTGCCTTTGGCAGAGGTGATAATCCATTAGACTTTAGTTTAGCATTTTAGGTCCCCACTCACTGACCTAATCAATGCTTTACTTGTGGCCTCAAGATGATTAGCAACACCGTTGTTTTCCACTACCTGATTTAATGAGTGTCCAATACACTGGCAACCTCTGGCTTGCTTTTAGTATTACATCAAGAAGCTTTCAGTATGGTGTTGCAACATATTAGGTTGTCAGTTAGTTGTTACTGTTACTTTTGAAGAGAAATAAGGTTTTATTAATAGGCTACTAGAAATAAATGAAGGGTTTTGTTAATGATTAGTTATTCAATAACAAGTGTGTGTTCACCAGAAAAGACTTTATGACACTTTAACTTTAAATAGTGATCAAAAGTGGAATATAGTACAAACAGTTAAATGAGTGTCCAGAATTAAATACTTAACTCGTGTGCAGTAAGTTATATTGAATAGTGGGTTGAGTTTAAATGTGGCTCTAGGTAGGGCAGTGGACAGTACCACAGTACACCAAGTGGAAAGGTGAGTCAGTAGTACAGTTACAGACATGGACGGCAAAGCTAGTAAACTTCAGCTAAAGTCAGAGGTAGGATTGATTGGAGGAGTGTCCCTCATTGCAGGGGTTATGATCGGCTCCGGGATCTTCATGTCCCCACAGACTGTACTGCTGAACATTGGGAGTCCTGGGGCTAGCTTGGTGATCTGGACTGGCTGCGGATTGTTGGCAATGCTGGCATCACTGAGCTACGCTGAGCTGGGAACTGTGATTCGTGAATCTGGAGGTGAATACATGTATATACTGCGTACTTCTGGCAACTTGATGGCATTTATCTTTGCCTTCAGCTCTTTGCTGGTGGTCAGACCAGTCAGTAACACTGGACAGGCTCTCAGCTTTGCACTCTATGCTGTTGCACCCTTCTATGAAGACTGTGAACCACCAGCCCTTGCAGTGAAATCTGTAGCTGCTTGTGGCCTTGTCTTCTTAACCATAGTGAACTGCATGAATGTGCGCTCTTCCATGGCTGTTACCACATTCCTTATGGCAGTTAAGTTCCTTGCACTGGCAGTTATTTCTATTAATGGAGTGATTTTGCTTATCCAAGGAAACACTGGAAATCTTCAGAATGCATTTCAGGGGACCAACTCTAGCATTAGCATGATTGGAACAACTTTCTATCAGTGTCTGTGGGCCTATGATGGTTGGAACACTCTTAATTCAGTCACTGAAGAGCTCAAGCGTCCTGGGGTAACTATCACATCATATATCATCCCTTATAGTATAAAGGTATTTTGCTGACATGGGTTCACTTATAGCATTCATTTCAATTATCATAGAACATTATTTTATTATCAATGAACATACAGTGTTTTTTTCTGCTCTGTGTTGTTTTGCTTTTTAGGAAAATAAGTTTTTTAATTTTATAAGAAAATATATTGTTTAAATATTCCAGACTAGTAATTTGTGTGCACCTGAACAGTCCCCTTAACTTGAACACAGCATTGCTAAATTAATTCCTCAGATAGATTAATGCTGTAAGTAATCTATTCTTCCCATTGTACATTGACACGTCTAATTTCTCCTCTGCTAGCTTCCAGAGGAGGTACATAACATCTGCATGTGTGCCTGTGCATTTATTGAGATATTTAAACGATCGTATAGTTATGTATGACCCAGTGCCTGCAATAAATCCTGCTGTCATACACCAGTCATTCTCTTTTTCTTTATTCTTGTGCTCATGTCTGAACATTTGAACAGACATTAGAAAGTACCACCTCCAAGTATGCTCCTAAGTACATGCTTATCAGTGTGGCTTCTTACAGCTGGGAACATCGCTCACTGTCCTGCTTTCACTGCCCATCTGGATTATGATGGCAGTGGCATTAGGAATTCCTCTACCTGCTTGCTAAAATTGCAAGCATTTCAGAAATAGGTCATCAGCCTACAACTGGACCAAGGGTTACTGAAATTGTGACTAAATTGTGTCCTCCTCTCAATATGGGAACACAATGACCATCTGAAAGAAACAATCATTTCTAGCAGAAGTACTCCTGTTGGAACTGTTTCTCCCTGTTGGAACTGTTCTCTTGCTTGCAGTGATAATCACAGATAGCTCCCTTACAGAGTGGAGGTAGTCTAATGCCATATGGGTAATAGGGGCTGGTGGCCCATGGTTTAAGCTGGAATTCAAATAAGGCCTTTTTTCCATATTTGCCATGTTGCTGTGCATTGATACAACATTGTGAACGTAAGTTATAAGAGTTGTCATGATTGTATGATGATCACTTACAGCAATTCAACTGCCAGGGTTATGTGATAGTACAGTAGATTGATTATCCAGAGTTGTGCCTTCCTCACCTTGCTGGTAGCTCATATCTGATAGAAGGTTGTCCAGGCACATCTACACATCTTTGTCTGTGCCAAGTTACTTGTTTCCTGCTTGTAGTTCTCTCTGGGAAAATTACTCAGCCATCTGGGTTAGGAACTTACTATAGGTCACTACTTCTCTTCTATGCTTTTAAAAATTCAGAAAGAAAGCCACAATGCTTTACTTGTGGCCTCAAGATGATTAGCAACACCTTTGTTTCCACTGACTGATTTACTGAGTGTCCGAACACACTGGCAGCCTCTGGCTTGCTTTTAGTATTACATCAAGAAGCTTTGCCAGATGTTTTCAGTATGGTCTTGCATCATATTGAGGTTGACAATTAGTTGTTACTGTGTAACCTTTTGAAGTAAAATAAGGTTTTAATAGTAAGGCTACTCTGATTATCTTGTTAAAAATAAATGAAGGGTTTTGTCAATGATGTTATTCAATAACAACCATATGTCCCCCAGAAAAGACTTTATGACACTTTAACTTTAAATACTGATCAAAAGGGAAAGTATAACACAAACAGTTAAATGAGTGGCCAGAATTCAGTAGACAAAGAGTCAGTAGTACAGTTATAGACATGGTCGACACAGCTAATAAATTTCAGCTAAAGTCAGAGGTAGGATTGATTGGAGGAGTGTCCCTCATTGCAGGGGTTATGATCGGCTCCGGGATCTTCATGTCCCCACAGACTGTACTGCTGAACATTGGGAGTCCTGGGGCTAGCTTGGTGATCTGGACTGGCTGCGGATTGTTGGCAATGCTGGCATCACTGAGCTACGCTGAGCTGGGAACTGTGATTCGTGAATCTGGAGGTGAATACATGTATATAGTACGTACCTCTGGCAACTTGATGGCATTTATCTTTGCCTTCAGCTCTTTGCTGGTGGTCAGACCAGCCAGTAACACTGGACAGGCTCTCAGCTTTGCACTCTATGTTGTTGCACCCTTCTATGAAGACTGTGAACCACCAGCCATTGTAGTGAAGTCAGTAGCTGCTTGTTGCCTTGTCTTCTTAACCATATTGAACTGCATGAATGTGCGCTCTTCCATGGCTGTTACCACATTCCTTATGGCAGTTAAGTTCCTTGCACTGGCAGTTATTTCTATTAGTGGTGTGATTTTGCTTATCCAAGGAAACACTGGAAAACTTCAGAATGCATTTCAGGGGACCAACTCTAGCATTAGCGTGATTGGACTGGCTTTCTATCAGTGTCTGTGGGCCTATGATGGTTGGAACACTCTTAATTCAGTCACTGAAGAGCTCAAGCGTCCTGAGGTAACTATCACATTTCATATCTATCTATCTATCTATCTAGTGATCTGTGTGCACCTGAACAGTCCCTTTAAATTGAACACTACACTAATAAATTAATTCCAAAGGTTACCTATGCTTCCCATTGTACATTGATAGGTTTTCTCTTTTTTCTTTGATTCTTGTGCTCACGTTGGAACATTTGAACACAATATTGAGCTGTCAATATTTTTGTATATTCAATTATTGCAAGCTCCAGCCAGTGAAACTCCAGCCTTGTTGCCAACCTTCATCACACTACATGAAAATTACTTACCCTCTATTTCATTCATTTTCTTCTCACTCTATTCTAAAACTTGGATGTTTTCTGATACACTCCACAATTCCCTGTCAATTTAGTAGAGAATAACCTCTTTCTTTTTTATTTCTCGCAATGTGAATTAAAGCATCTGATCGCTAACATGCTCTTAAACATTACTCTTCATTACATGTACTGTTTATTGCTGAGTGTGCAGTTTTTAGCTGGAATTCTTGCTGATTTACAGCTTTTAGTTTAGGAGTAAGTGTAAAATGTGGTACTGTGTAAGCTGCTACTTTTAACCTATATTTATAGTAATGACAAAATCTTTGTGTAGTGAGCAGTCAGTATTATTGTGGCTTGCTTGGATTGTCATTTAAATTTATATAAATTTTCAGACTATCCTGGCTGACCATGCAGACATTATCTGCATCTCTTGGAAAACAATGATAGGCTACATGCCCAATGCCCTCTTGGGCACTAAGATGTCTTGAATTGACCAATGATAGTGATGAAACATTTACTTGCAGGCATAATCCTGGCTCAGAGCTGAATCTGATAAGTTTCTTCAGTCTAAGCAGCCTTGTTTTTGTAAATGTCCACGCTTACCACATTGTACTCCACCATTCTTGGTAGCCCACCAGTATGGAGCCATATCAAGTAAATCAAATAAATATATTAATTATAAGGTTTTCTATATTGAAAAAAACTGAAGAAAAGTATTTACTTCAGTATTTTGGTATTCATGGTATTATTTAATTGTACATAATAAGTGTAGTTAGCACTGCTTATTGTTTTTACTATTTTCTTGTGAACATTGTACATTTATAAAGTAAAATACAGTTGTACTAGTTTGACTTCTATGGCTCCCTCATAAAAACTATGTCTTTTTTGCTCTTGAGCTGCTGAAAAAGCCAGACCTTGAGTAATTCCATAATTTTATAAGGAGAGGAGAAAAACACACAAATGAATGGCTTGACATGAATATAGCTTTTCTTACTCTGTAGATAATAGGGTTGAGTTTGAATGTGGCCACAAGCTTGTAATTATTAACTGACTTAATTGCAGGTGGGGCACAGTGCACATAACACTTTGCAGTGTCTATGAAAAGTATGAACTAGGTATCCATTAGATAAAACACATATAGACATGGACGGCACATCTAGGAAACTTCGGCTAAAATCAGAAGTAGGACTGATGGGTGGAGTGTCCCTCATTGCAGGGGTTATGATCGGCTCAGGGATCTTCATGTCCCCGCAGACTGTGTTGCTGAACATTGGGAGTCCTGGGGCTAGCTTGGTGATCTGGGCCTGCTGTGGGCTGTTGGCAATGTTGGCGTCACTGTCTTACGCTGAGCTAGGAACAATGATCCGTGAATCCGGAGGTGAATACATCTACATAATACGCACGTCTGGCAACCTGATGGCATTTATATTTGCCTTCACCTCTGTGCTGGTTGTGAGACCAACCAGTATGACTGGACTGGCTCTCAGCTTTGCCCAGAATGCTGTCGCGCCCTTCTATGAAGACTGCACACCTCCAGATGTGATAGTGAAGTCTGTAGCTGCTGTTGGCCTCTTACTTTTGGTCATAATGAACTGCCTAAATGTACGATTTTCCATAGCTGTCACAACAATCCTGATGGCAGTTAAATTCCTTGCACTGCTTGTTATTTCCATTGCTGGTGTGGTTTTGCTTATACAAGGCAACACCAACAATCTTCAAAATTCCTTTGAGGGGACAAGCCAAAGTGTTGGTGTGATTGGAATGGCTTTCTATCAGTGTCTTTGGTCTTACGATGGCTGGAACAACCTGAACTCTGTAACTGAAGAGCTTAAGCGTCCTGAGGTAATTCTTATCTTACGATAAAGACACATGATTAGGAAGATAATAGAAGTAAACAAATGGTTTGTTTCATGTTATCCCACAAGGAACAATGGGAAATTAGATAAGGTTGATAGATCATTACAGGCTTTACCATTTATGAGTGTGACAGAGGATTAATTACCATCTTTTAAACTCTGTGATTCTTCGGTCAAGCGTGAACAATTCTGACTGAAATATATTGCATTATTCATTGTGTTTGTATTCCTCAGCTATCATTATTTCATTATCCTTGAGCGTTTCCTTATCGTTTTAGTTTTAATGTCTATGATAAAGTCCGTTCTGTGACTCACAGAATCCAGCTGACAGACTTATTCATCAGCTCTTCTTTAGAGATACATGAGCATATGTGAACAAAACATCTCAAATTTCAATTTGTATAGAAGCAAACCCAAAAAAATTGAGCACCTGGATTGACATACGATTGAATACACAAACCACAGACTAAAAAAAGCGTATTTTGCTTTTGAATTTTGTTTAGATTATTGTTATCTTATTGTTATCTTCATTAGTACAATATTAAGACCTTCCAAGTAGGGTGCAAACTAGATAACTAAACTGGGATTACAGCATTACAATTACATGGGAAGATAGGGTAATTCTATCCCCTTTAGGTACAATAGACAACTCCAGAATTATTGGCTGGCTAGAAGGGTGTTCTGGAGATGGAGTTTATCAAGAAGCATGACAGGATGTCCACAGACTGTTAAGCTTTCCTCTGAGATGTACCCATCTACACCAGGAAGTAGAGATGGTGTCGGAAGAATCTTCCACAATACATTAGTAGAACCTAATTTAGAACAAAAAACATCTAGTTAAAAAAACACCTTCTTGGAAAAGACACCTTTGGGAGTGTATATGTTAATTCTAAACTCCATTACCTCCTTGACCTATGTTTTAGTGCAAAGTTCCCACTGCACAATATGATTATACGTTAGTTTATTTTAAATGTTATTGATTACACTGTTCTGCTCACTATACTGCTGTAGTTAACTGAACTGAACTGAACCTCACACACATCTAAGTTTATAGCACCACTAATATAAACATCATATGCAGTTTTTGCACATTCACTTTAATGCTGCTACCAATTACTGTTATCAAATATTATTATGTTGTGTAATTATAGTTTACAAGTATACTTTTCTTTGCACAGACTGTACACTGGTTGGTGCTATTTTATATATCTGTCCTGTAGAGTATTGTACTGTCTGTCTGCACTGTCCTGGTCTTGCACTGTTTGCACTAGGTTTCTCACTATGCACTTCATGTGGCTAGGACAACTTACTTTTTTAGTCCTTAGCACTGTGTCGTTTTATGTAGCACCATGATCCTGAAGGGTTATGTCATGTTTACTGTTGTTTCTTGTTGTTCCTTGAATATATACAGTATATATTCATCACAATCAAAGCATTCAATTTGGCATCAGATGACTGTTAAATTCTTAGCAATTCTGAATGTCTTTGTTTTTAAATACGAATAATCTCGGCTGCTCATATTTGTTCCTAAAACTACATCCAGATTTCTGCTAATCTGCTGTGTAAAAGTGCTTTACATATAAAAGCTGATTGAAATCAAATCGAATTAATCACATGGACAATGTCTCAGTGTAACACAGTTGATAGTTGACAGTTTTTTCTGTAATTACCCCAACACAACAGTAGCACAAGATTTGGCTCGTCAGAGATTTTTTTTAAAATTACATTCAGATTCAGATTTTTCAGATTCGAAGCTTTATTGTCATTTCAACCACATATAGCTGAAGCAGTACATAGTGAAATGAGACAACGTTTCT
>JAOTRN010000002.1:15974883-16012223 GCA_028566695.1 Bagroides melapterus | reverse complement strand
TTTAGTCTTGTCGACGTTCAGAGACAGGTTGTTGGCTCTGCACCAGGTTGTTAGCTGCTGCACCTCCTCTCTGTAAGCTGACTCATCGTTCTTGCTGATGAGACCCACCACGGATGTGATGGTAGTGATGGACATTGGTGATGAGAAATTCTTCAAATGTTGAAAGAGAACTAACTAACTAACTAAGTATCTGGTTGCTTTCATTGCCGTATAGCTTTTGTTTATAGAACATTTTTCCAAACTGAATAAATGTTAATAATTAAGCAGAAGTAGACTGGACTTAGTGTCTTATTACCCATGTTTTCCTTCTTTCATTGCAAAACTTTCAGAAGCTCATTTTCACCTGTATCATGAAGAGAAGAGAATATAAAAGATTGAAGCTGAGACAAGAGGTAGGGATAATTAGTGCGATCTCACTGGTCGCAGGCACTATGATAGGATCGGGGATCTTTATGTCTCCTCAGTATGTGATGTCCAATGTTGGAAGCCCTGGAGCGAGTTTGGTCATCTGGGCTGTGTGTGGGCTGCTGAGTCTATGTGCTGCGCTCACTTATGCAGAGCTCGGTACCATGTTCAGAGAATCTGGAGGTGAATTCATCTACGTCCTGAGAATCTACGGACCCTTACCGGCATTCTTTCTGGCATTCACTTTTACAGTCGTGTTGAAGCCAGCAGGTATTGCAGCCATTGCACTAAGTATTGCTCGGTATGCTGTGGCTCCTTTTTATCCAGGCTGCATGCCACCTACATTGGTGGTGAAATGTATAGCAGTGGTGTGCATTTTGGTGGTGACTACCATCAATATACTAAATGTTCGCTCTGCCATGACCGTTCAGGTCATCTTCCTAGTGACCAAATTGGTAGCTCTGATAGTAATTGTGGTTGGGGGGATGTTGGCCATGATCCAGAGTGGCCTGGAAAACCTTGGCAATTTGGACATTGCTTTTCAAGGCACAAAGCTGGGACTCAGTCCCATTGG
Organism: Bagroides melapterus; assembly: GCA_028566695.1. Taxonomy (NCBI): domain Eukaryota; kingdom Metazoa; phylum Chordata; class Actinopteri; order Siluriformes; family Bagridae; genus Bagroides; species Bagroides melapterus. The sequence goes on along the minus strand of JAOTRN010000002.1, from coordinate 16,011,244 downwards.
AATGGCTGTGTATCAGGGACTCTGGTCTTTCTTAGGCTGGTCTAATCTGAATATTGTGACTGAGGAGTTGAAAAATCCAGAGGTGAGATGTAAGATATTTTGTATTGAGGATGTGCATAGTATAGTATACTTAAACATTAAATATATGCATTTGTCTGGAAATGGAGACAAAGATCTTTTTTTGAAGAGGATCTACTTGTTAGTGATTATTATGAAACTTGTAAATGTCAGTAATAGATGCACTTATCTCTCCATTCTATCCATTTGTTTAAGGTAAATCTCCCTAGGGCATTAATGATCGCCATCCCGATGGTGACCATCCTCTACTTGCTGGTCAATATCAGTTATCTGGCTGCCATGACTCCAAGAGAAATGATGGTATCCAGTGCTGTAGCAGTTACTTGGGGGTAAGTTTTTTCTGCATGCTGAAAGAAGGTATGGTACACTGAGTATGTTGTTAGTCAGTGTTTGAGAAGCTGTTGATACTGTTGTATCATTGGAAACAGAAATAAGGTCCTGGGTAGATGGGGCTGGGTGATGTCTATCGCTGCAGCACTGTCATCATTCGGCTCTCTGAATGGATCCTTTTTCAGCGGAGGACGAGTTTGTTTTGTCGCTGCCCGAGAGGGTCATATGGTAAGGAAAACAAGCAAAACTATTATTTTGCCTTCAGCCTGTTTTTTTTTTCTCTTTTAGAATACTCATTCAAACTTTAATTTATTAATCATGAAGTACTCACTCTTAAAAATGTTGTCATGTACACAACTCTACTTCTTTATTTCAGTTTCGTTATGAGGTAATGTTTATGGTTTTCATTCAATAATCTTCAATAAACACTTATTATGGTCAGGGTCATGATGGATGGATGAATGGAAGGTGGAGCTTATCCCAGGAACACCAGAATACAACCTAGATGGGATGCCATTCTATCAAAGGGCACCATGCACAAACACATCCACATAAAATTTATTCACACCCATGGACAGTTTAGTTCAGCCCTTTAGATGTTGAAATAGATTATGGAGGGAAAGGAGATGCAAATCTCTCTGCAGAAAGCCATTCAAGCTCACCCTGGATCTGTGAAGAATCAATGACACCTCATCAATTGCATCATCATGGAATTTTAATTAAAATGATTATTTTAGTTTATAAAATTGTTCTATAATTTTAGTTTTTTGTTTAAAAAAAAAAAACAAAAACAAAAAAAACAAACAAACAAACAAACAAAAAAAAAACATCAGAAATAATTCATTTTTTTTGCTGTTTCAGCCTAACATCCTAGCCATGGCCCATGTGCACCGCCTCACTCCCTCTCCAGCTCTCATCTTCACCACCATCATCTCCCTCATTGTACTCATTCCTGGAGATTTTCAGGGTATAGTCAACTTCTTCAGGTCTGTAACATGGAACCTTCCCCAAGTTCAATACGTCATTATTATTCACACAGAGAGTACAAATATGGTGTATTGAATAGTGTGATTTTTTTCTTTTTTCTTTTTATTGAATCATGTTTCAGGTTAAACTGTGTACATATAACATAACTGTGGTTGTGTAAAGTAAATAAAGTGATGATCATGATAAGAGTTATCTCTAAATGATCAATGTTATTAGAAATAGGATCAATCCAGCAATATAAAATCATTTAGCAGGTGCTTCAGTTGGAAGCACCTGCACTATGACTATGGAGTTCATTCAGGTTTTGCACATGAAGACTATTTTTAATGCAAGAAATGATCTCTTTATTGATTCTCTAATTCCAACCCATTTGATCTTCAGCTTTACAGCCTGGTTCTTCTATGGAGTTACGATAGCAGGGTTACTCTATCTAAAAATAAAATTTCCTGATCTTCCTCGTGCATACACGGTGAGATAGTTAAATTGTTATGGATTTGAAAATGATGACTTTATGTGCTAAAATTGTGAAAAGAATATGTGCACACTCTGCACCATGACACAAGATTATATTTATCAATGAAAAAGTCTTATTCTTTCTTAGCTCTTTGCCATTCTTTTTTTAATATGATCATCTCAGGTACCCATAATCATTCCTATCCTGGTGCTGCTGGCGGCCGTGTTCCTGGTTCTTGCACCGATCATTGACAATCCTCAGCTCGAGTACCTGTATGTCACCCTCTTCATTCTAAGTGGAGCTTTGATTTATATTCCATTCATTCACTACAAACTGTGTCCACACCTGCTGGACAAACTCACAGTAGTTCTGCAGCTCTTTCTGGAAGTGGCACCAGCTGATAAAAATGTATAAAACGCCATATCAGGCTGTGAGGCTGCTCAATATTTGTCTCTTAATCTTACCAAAGCAATGTTTCACGAAATTTGTCAGTCAGTTACAGCCTAAATTTTTTTTTCGGAATTGTGTCTTAGCAGTTTCCAAAGTCATTGCATACAAAGAAACTACTAAATAATACAGCAAACATGAGAGTGTATTCTCATTGTAAATACTGTATTAAAGTCATCTTAACTTAAAATGGGCTGAAATTCCCTATTTTACAGTTTGAGATGTTGCCTTTTTTTTTTTACTTTTTTTTTTTTTTTGAAACAAATAAACTTGTGTAAAGAGCATGATTCAGTTTGTGTTATTTTAATATGATCATGGAAATTTAATTCATTAAATATAAGTTGATCCCAAAACCAATGTTTCTCCAATTCGATATGGAGTGTTTCTTACTTTTCATCATTTTTAACAAAAGGCTACATCTAGGTGAAATACATAAAGGTGGCCAGATCTCAAGTTTTCTGTAATGTTTGTTAGCTTTAAATGAGCTGAATAAACATGTTTTCACAACATTTGACAATGTATTTCATTTATGTAAAGGCCTTTAAATGGCTATGGTTTAAATTAAAATATACTTGTGAAACTCAGTTCCAATTCACATGAATCATAAGAGAGAGAGAGTGAGTGAGAGAGAGAGAGAGAGAGCTCATCTCCCTTAACCCAGCCCCACCCCCCTTGCTTCTAACCACAGATAAATTACCATAATTCTCTTGGCTGGTCTGAGACATCTGCACAGTAACATACAAAAAAATCTGTTTTAAATGTTAATATTTAAGCAGAAATACTTAGCATTTAGTATCTTATTACCCATGCTTCAGATAGTTTCCTTTACTGCAAGATGTATTAAGCTCATTTTCACTTGCAGCACAGCACCATGACAAGCAACAAGCAAGAAGGCCTGAAGCTGAAGAGGGAGGTAGGGATAATTAGTGCGATCTCACTGGTCGCAGGCACTATGATAGGATCGGGGATCTTTATGTCCCCTCAGTATGTGATATCCAATGTTGGTAGCCCTGGAGCGAGCTTGATCATCTGGGCTGTGTGTGGGCTGCTGAGTCTATGTGCTGCGCTCACTTATGCAGAGCTCGGTACCATGTTCAGAGAATCTGGAGGTGAATTCATCTACGTCCTGAGAATCTACGGACCCTTACCGGCATTCTTTCTGGCATTCACTTTTACAGTCGTGTTGAAGCCAGCAGGTATTGCAGCCATTGCACTAAGTTTGGCTCGGTATGCTGTGGCTCCTTTTTATCCAGGCTGCATGCCACCTACATTGGTGGTGAAATTTGTAGCAGTGGTGTGCATCTTAGTGGTGGTGACCATCAATAGCATGAATGTTCGCTCTGCCATGGCCATTCAGGTCATCTTCTTAGTGGCTAAAACGTTGGGTCTGATGGTGATTGTTATTGGTGGAATCATTTTCATGTCTCAAAATGGCCTGAAAAGAATTGAAAATCCAGATATTGCCTTTGAGGGTACAACTTTGGGGATCAGTGCCATTGGAATGGCTCTGTATCAGGGACTTTGGTCTTTCTCTGGATGGTCTAATTTAAATAATGTGCTTGAAGAGGTGAAAAAGCCAGAGGTAAGTTGCTTGAGATTTTGTGCTGATATAATAATATTTGACATAGTTAACACTGTATGCCTTTTAATATCTCAAATGGTGTAAATGGTATATCCAGTTATAAATATGCATTCACCTACAACAAAGAGTTTTATTAATAGCAAAAATAAATTGTTCTGAATTTTACATTATATCTATTTGCGTAAGGTAAATCTCCCACGGGCATTAATGATTGCCATCCCACTGGTAACGATCCTGTACCTGCTGGTAAAGCTCAGTTTTCTGGCTGTCATGACTCCTAGAGAGATGATGATGTCCAGTGCTGTAGCCGTTACATGGGGGTAGGTCACTACAGTTTGCAGTTACATGACATAATGCATGTAACACCTCTGGAACAGCACTAAGTTCATGTATTACAAAGAATAATGCCCCATTGAAGATCATTATCTTTTCTCTGAGAACAGCAATAAGGTGCTGGGCAGATGGGGCTGGGTGATGTCTATTGCAGCAGCATTATCTTCCTTTGGCACACTGAACGGATCGTTCTTCGGTGGGGCACGAATTTGCTTTGTAGCTGCACGAGAGGGTCACATGGTTAGTATGCATGAAAACTTTAATATTCTCTCATTTGTATTTGTTTTAAAAATGCCTTAAATCTCCTTTCTATGGTGTTATATCCAGAAATGTTGTTATTTTTTTAGTGACACTTTATGTTTTGTTGCTCTTTCAGCCTAGCATCCTGTCCATGGTCCATGTGCGACGTCTCACTCCTTCTCCAGCTCTCGGATTTACCACCATCATTGCCTTCATTGTGCTTATTCCTGGAGATTTCCGACGCATAATCAACTTCTTCAGGTATGGCTAAGAGTACTTCAGTACATTTCTTTCAGTACATGTCCATTTAAAGGCTATAAAAACATATTGTATAGCTTATAATACCTACAAAACAATGTTTAATGGTTATTCTGCATAATGTACTGTATTTAATATGCAATAAATATAACCATGAGTATTGATGATGCATAAATCTTGTGACTGATGATGAACACAAGAGCTGTTATTATACATTAGAAAAATATGCTAATGTCAAATCATTTGGCTGAACTTTATGTCTTTGAAATAGATAAAAAATAATGAATTAATATGTGTTTAATTTGCGTTTTGCATGTATTAAGATGTAACCTGTTTTACTGTAGCCTATATAACCTGTTCTTTTTTCTTCTAATTCCTATCTATTTGACCTTCAGCTTCACATCCTGGATCTTCTACGGACTTACAATATCAGCGTTACTCTATCTAAAAGTTAAAAAGTCTGATCTTCCTTGTGCATACAAGGTGAGAGAGATTCACATGCCCAAAGCTCCCATAAAATGTGCCCTAACATTCTATTCCAATAAGATGAGGTGCAAACAACAATAAAAATAACCGGTTGCAAAATTATCACTACCCTTACAATTAATACTCTACAAAGCCTGCCCTGGAGGGTCTCTTCCTGTACTTTAGTTTTCCACGACTTCCTCCCAGCTGCATGATTTTTGTTCACATTTTCATGCACCTTTATATTGATTTGAGTCTTGTACCAGTCCCACCCAATCATTGGTGTTTCCCCAAGTATGTCCAGGTGTACTAAGTCTATCTCTTATTTAGTTTTTATTCATTTACATTTGTGGCATTTAGCAGATGCCCTTATCCAGAGCAACTTACATTCATCTCTTTTTTATACAACTGAGCAGTTCAGGGTTAAGGGCCTTGCTCAGGGGCCCAGCAGGGGTAGCTTGGTGGAGCAGGGATTTTTATACACACAACCCTCCAATTGACAGACTAACACCTTAGCCACTAGGCTACCATGTCCCCATTACCATTATTCCATCCTTTTTTCTTTTATCATCACAAAGGCTTACCATTAATATGTGTAAATAAGCCAGATTTACATGCCTTTCATTGTTCCCCATTTTAGCATTTCTAGTTAGTTCTGTGCTTCTTATTTTTTTCTTGTTTGTTTGTTTGTGAGGGGGAGATTTACCCCTACTTTATCCCCAGTTTGGTCTTCCCCTTACACTATCTCTTCCTTATCGCAGGACACCTACTTACCTTTCATGTCCCAGCTTGTTCCTATTAAAATGACCATTAATAATCTTGTAACTTGACAACCACGAGAATCAACTAAACTGTAAGATTCTAGAAACTGTGAGTTTTAGACACTTTTACCTCTCCTTCAGCTTCATCCTCACTGTAGTCATGAGCCCAGTTTGGCAAATTTCCAAGATGTTTTACATTTCCATAATTGCATTTCATGCCATTTTAACTGCTTAAGTAGTTTCACATCCATTATGTAAATTTTGTAAATAAAACTTTTTTTTTTTAATTGTAATTAATTAAATTTTGTGGTGGAACTTCTTTATTTTTTGTATAGAGTAGAGAAATATAATGTGTGTATGTGATCTTTTTGCCATTCTGAGTGGTTATGCTTATCTCAGGTACCCATAATCATTCCTATCCTGGTGCTGCTGGCGGCCGTGTTCCTGGTTCTTGCACCGATCATTGACAATCCTCAGCTCGAGTACCTGTATGTCACCCTCTTCATCCTAAGTGGAGCTTTGATTTATATTCCATTCATTCACTTCAAACTATGTCCACACCTGCTGGACAAACTCACAGTGTTCCTGCAGCTCTTTCTGGAAGTGGCACCAGCTGACAAAAATGTATAAAATGCCAAGACTCTGACGCAGAGTTTTTGATCTGGTTCCTTAAAAGAGTATTTCATGATTTCATTACCAGTATATTATGGGTGGTGAGCATTTAGAGTCTAAATAAACATTTTGGCAACATATCATTTTAATTTTAAGGTAAATAAATATGCGTCTGTATAACATATTTTCATCTTTCACAAATGTAATTATTTTTAAACTTTTATCACATTCTTTCCAGTTTTATTTACAAAAAAAAATGACAAATTCATATTTAGTGCTCAACCCTTAATTCATATCCTTGTGTTAGTACAGAATTGCGATCTGGAAGAAGAAGATGGAAAGTAGGAATAAACTTCCAATAGCCAGCCTTGCTTAAAAATGTATAGAAATAGAACTGATATAACTGCCTAGTATCTGCTTTTTATCAGCTATTTTGTCATGTTTAAAATTACAAAACATTTTACAATTCTGAAATTAACTGTTTGTAATATAGTTTTCCTTGAATATTCTTATGTTAGCTGTGTGATTCACATAAACAGTGTGCACTATATCAACATTCTTCGTTTGTGTGACATTTGTTACAAATAAGTAATAAGACAAGATTAGTATTAAGGCTGATATAAACATTGTACGGCCACAAAACTCAAGATCAACTATACTATATTATTAGGAATGTTGTAACGATCGCCGGCTTTTATCGCCACAACGCAGCCGCCGCTATCGACAATCGGACAATCAGACCCAAATGCAGGTTTCAGTGCCTGCCCATCAAGACTATAAGACAGACACATAGAGAACATCTAAATAGAGTCCACAAGGAACAGGTGCAGTGGCGGGAACATGAGACAGGTAAGACGTAGTATAAGGAAACACCTGCAAGCCTGCCCTCCGGTGGTCTAGCAGGGAACTATCCAAGATTCTAACAAATGTTTTTGTTTCGCTGTGACCCTAAACAGCAGCAGCAGCAGCAGTGGGCTGTTCCAGAAAGCAGCTTATGTGACATACCCGGATATGTTTGAGAGTAAGTTAGCGGATAACCTCAGCTTTCGGTTCCAAAATCGGAGTTAAGTTTAAGTAACCATAGCAACTTGATCTCTGAAGATAACGGTTTGTGGTTAATCAGCCAATAGTTCAGGGTTTATCAGAAGGTAGGTTAAACCTGCTTTCTGGAACAGCCCCCAGCAGATCTAGGTGTGTTGGGAGTGAAGTGGAGATTGATTTGACATTGTAATTCCTAACAAAACTCCAAATGGAGATTTAGGATTAACATAGACATTTTTTTTTTGCATAGAAATTATATTGTGTTCCACAAGATTGCTTAGTTTTAGATGATGCTTTACTTGCATCATCAAAAAATGCCTTTGTAATTGAGTGTAAGAAAACTGTGGAGACATTTTTGGGTCATAAAAAAATAAACAGAAATTATGTGGTGCATTAAGCAGACAAACATTCTTATTGTGTGGACAAGAGAATGAATATAATTTTCTTTATTTTGGACATGGCAGTACTTGAAAGTCTCTGGAAAGTCAAGACACGAAATGTATAATGCATCACTTTGTAGTAATTTTCCCTTATTCCTCACAATATCATTTTTTGTAAAACTTGTGACAAGCTGTCCAACCAGTTTATCCCCTGCTACCTACACAGATAAATTTAAACATTTAAGCATAATTTTTTTGGCTGGTCTGAGACTTCTGCATAGCGACATACATCAAGCTATCATAAATGTTAATATTTAAGCACTCATACTTTGTACTTAGTATCTTATTACCCATGCTTCAGATCTTTTACTGCAAGATGTATTAGGCTCAATTTCACTTGCAGCACAGCACCATGACAAGTAACAAGAAAGAAGGCCTGAAGCTGAAGAGGGAGGTAGGGATAATTAGTGCGATCTCACTGGTCGCAGGCACTATGATAGGATCGGGGATCTTTATGTCTCCTCAGTATGTGATGTCCAACGTTGGAAGCCCTGGAGCGAGCTTGATCATCTGGGCTGTGTGTGGCCTGGTGAGTCTATGTGCTGCGCTCACTTATGCAGAGCTCGGTACCATGTTCAGAGAATCTGGAGGTGAATTCATCTACGTCCTGAGAATCTACGGACCCTTACCGGCATTCTTTGTAGCATATACGTTCACAATCGTGGTGAAGCCAGCAGGTATTACGGCTGTAGCCCTGAGTTTAGCTCAGTATGCTGTTGCTCCTTTTTATCCAGGTTGCATGCCACCTACATTGGTGGTGAAATTTATAGCAGCAGTGTGCATTTTAGTGGTGGTGACCATCAATAGCATGAATGTTCGCTTTGCCATGACGATTCAGATCATCTTCCTAGTGGCCAAAGTGGCGGGTCTGATGGTGATTGTTATTGGTGGAATCATTACCATGGCCCAAAATGGTCTAGAAATCCTTGGAAATCCAGACATTGCCTTTGAGGGTACAACTTTGGGGATCAGTACCATTGGGATGGCTGTATATCAGGGACTCTGGTCTTTTGCTGGATGGTACAATTTAAACTTTGTTCTTGAGGAAGTGAAAAAGCCAGAGGTAAGTTGTGTGAAATGTTGGGCTAATAAACACTTTGTTAACATATATTCATATGTCTATTTGATATACCTTACTGAGTTGTTGCTGAAGAATGAATATAGATTGCTGAACAATGAATAAAATAATACTTTGTAACAAATGGTTAAGATATGCCTTTCAGTCTAATTCCATTTTATATGTACAGCACTTTTAATAATATACAGTATAAAGCAGTTTTAGAACATGTAGATTTAGATCCCAGTGTTATCAGCGGCAAGTAACAACTCTTTGAGATACCATTTGATGTCTGTAGCAAGCAATGGGATATTTACGACGTTTGGCCGATGACCTTAACTGAGCAGTTGAGACGCCTTGCTCAGGGACCCAGCAGTGGCAGCTTGATAGGGTTGGGATTTGAACTCACAATCTTCCGATCATTAGTGCAATGCCTTAACCCTTGAGCTCTAACCTACCCTAGTCAATATTCATATAATTATCTCCGGCCTTAGTAACATCTGAAAATGAGGCTGGATCACAATAGTTGAGTCAGCATACAGCACTGATTGGGATCAAAGTGTTAACAGAAAAGTTGAAAAAGTCTTTTCCCAATGTAGAGAAGCTTGTGACTATAAAATTAACTTCTGCAATCTAGTCTGCAATATTTTTATACAAAGTACATTTGGGGTTTTTTCTTTATCATCTGCCTTGCTGTTTTTTTTCTTTTTCACTGCCTGACTAGCAATTGACAAGTTTATCAATTCAGTAAATAGGTGCTGAAGAGTAAAGTCAAATGGTGCTGAAAAGGTGTTGAACAAAGATATCCTCCAGAGGAAATAGAAATCCAAGTCAGTATGACATCTAGAGGTCCAAGAATGATTATGACATTTGTGATTAATATCAATTAATTGTATTGAATTTTATATCTATTTGTGTAAGGTAAATCTCCCGCGCGCATTAATGATTGCCATCCCAATGGTAACGATCCTCTACCTGCTGGTCAATATCAGTTATTTGGCTGTCATGACCCCTAGAGAGATGATGACGTCCAGTGCTGTAGCCGTTACATGGGGGTAGGTCACTACAGTTTGCAATCATGGAAGATTATGCATGTAACACCTCTGGAACGGCACTAAATTCAGATGTACTTATTATAAAAACAAATAAAGAAACAAATAAAACCTCATTATCTTTTCTCTGAGAATAGCAATAAGGTGCTGGGCAGCTGGGGCTGGGTGATGTCTATTGCAGCAGCATTATCTTCCTTTGGCACACTGAACGGCTCGTTCTTCAGTGGAGGACGAATTTGCTTTGTAGCTGCACGAGAAGGTCACATGGTAAGTAGGGATTAAAACTTCAGTGCACATTTATAAAAATACACCTGGAATACCATTATTATTACTACTTTAATATGGACTCACTACATACATGGCTCAGATGTCTGACCTAAGATGTTATATGTTCTGAGGTTTCTACCTCTGCGATTTGTTGCTCTTTCAGCCTAGCATCCTGTCCATGGCCCATGTGCGTCGTCTCACACCCTCTCCAGCTCTCATCTTTACCAGCATCATTGCCTTCATTGTGCTTATTCCTGGAGACTTCCAGGGAATAATCAACTTCTTTAGGTAAAACATAACATTTGCAGCTTCACTAGCATTACATGTTATTATTATATCTACTTTAATAGTATAAAATAAATTATATTGCTTATTATATACTCAGAGAAGGATGTTTCAATCCCTCCCGAACAAAGTTATTAAGTTATTGATATAAAATATATCAATGCAAGGTTATTGTTGTTTGGTAAACAATATGAATGCATGTGTTGGTCAGTTTTGTTTATCAGCTTTAATTCTACTCTGACCTTCAGCTTTACATCCTGGTTCTTCTATGGAGTTACGATATCTGGACTACTCTATCTAAAAATCAAAAAGTCTGACCTTCCGAGTACATACAAGGTGAGAGAGCTGAAGAACACTTTCATTCTTATATAAAATGGTGTGTTAAAGATGATATATTTTATGGCCAGTTTATTAGGAACAGTATGTGTGCAGTTATTTATTTATATTTACATTTAATGTCATTTGGCAGACGCCCTTATCCAGAGCGACATACAAAAGGCCTTTTAAATCGGTCTTTGAATAGATTAGCTCAGGATTAGTATGTTGCAAGACTAAAGATACTAACAGCCTTTTTTTTTTGGGGGGGGGGGGACACAACAGGGAAGAAAGTGTTAGGTGAACGTATTCAATCAGACAGTCAGGTGGCAGCAGCACACTATTAGACTTATACAGATACAGGTGCAGAGCTTGAGTTAGAAAATATATCCAAAAGGCATTAGTTATTTTCAAACAGTTTGTTTAATGTTTTTTTTTTAACCACATGCATTTATATGCCGATTACTTGATTACAGGTCAACAACTTTTTTGTTGAATTTTCTTTGCTGTTTCTCATGGGATCTTAAGGGATTTTACATGTATGTAACCTCATATTTATATCCCAAGGAAACAGGACAAGACTAAAAGCAACAACAGACTTTTTTCAATAACAAATAATTCCTTTGTGGTTTAATAAATTCGGCACGTCTTTTTGAGATTAAATACTACCATTTTAAAAATAAGCTCTAATGAGAATTTTATGTTATGACAAAGACACACAGTTTCTCTGACTGTTTGAGTGGAAGCATTTATTGTGTATGATGTGCATGAAGAAAAAGCAGAAAAATAATTAATAATAAACTGTTTGTGTATGGTTTTCTCAGGTACCCATATTTATCCCCATTCTGGTGATTCTGGTGGCTGTGTTCCTGGTTCTAGCTCCCATTATTGACGACCCTCAGCTCGAGTACCTCTATGTGTCCCTCTTCATCCTAAGTGGAGCTTTAATATATTTTCCATTTATTCACTTCAGACTGTGTCCACACCTGCTGGACAAACTCACAGTGTTCCTGCAACTCTTCCTGGAGGTGGCGCCAGTTGACAAAAATGTATAAAACGCCAAGCATCACCAACATCAGACTAACAGGCAAAGCTTTTCAGCCTCTTGTGCTGATCAACACTGGGTCATTTCTACCATTTTGTTAATGTCTTGTTGTCTGTTAATATTTAGTCTCTTTGCATTTTGCCATTTTTTGTTTTTGTGAGTTTATTAAAATCTCAATAATATGCTGGGTTGGCTTATGGCATCACTAGTCTAAAAGAACATTTCTAATTATGTTTCTTTACTTTTATATAGAATATATAAATTTGTTTGTAAAAATATAATTTCCAATACATCTTTGTAGCTGGAGTTTTGGTTGTTATTATTGAATTCTATAAAATGTATTCTGAATATTTGTTTCTTACAGATACAAAATATCTTCAGAACTAAGAAAGTAGGAGTGAAACTGTACGTGTTAAAATTATAAATAAAAGGGTCAGGGCTTACAATTAACAGCCACAAGATCACATGTCAAAATAATAACCAAGAAGCGTAAAATTACCTCAGACCAAAACAAGAAAGAAACCAAAGCCTTTTCAAGTCAGAGAAACATGCAAGCAGAAAACACAGGATAAGGAGCTGAGGTTACATTTTACATTGCATTTAACTATAGCGGATGCGCTTCTTCGCCGGTAAATGGTTAGACTTTTGAAGTAATCTAGCTATACATTGTGTCTGTGCTGACAGGAATATAATGATAAAGAACATTTGTTATGTCATATCCACCGTTTGTTTTGACAACAAAACTCAATGGAACGCCCACAAAGGTCCTAAGCACGCAGTACATAGCCGTCACAGCCGCAGGGTGCAGACCTCTCATTTGTCCACCGCGTGTCATGGCGCGTCTTAGCCAACATGGAAGTCTATCGGACGTCTCGCGATATTTCCAAACATTGAGGGAATTCGTGTTGCCGTAGAAACAGTGCAGCCATTTTGCCCCGAGGTATTGGTAAATCTTAGTTTTTAAACTTGATAAATCAGTGCATGTATACGCATCTCTTTTACAAAAAGCATGTAGCAGGGTTTGAAATGACTTAATAAATTATCAATAGGCTCACAATAAAGTACATAAATATCTGAGATGTAGGTGCTCTAACTTTGTTTTAGAGGTTAGTACTTTTTAAACTAGTTTTAAACATTCTGTCCAACAATAAACAAAAGGGGTCATCCGTTGCTACAAAATGAATGTCATAACATTTTCACAAAATGAGTTTTTTTTATGATGTTTTTATTATTTAGCTTAATCATCTTGTTTATCCTGTTATTAGTAAACTCTTTTCCTCCAGTTAACGTGCCCACTATTTTATAAATGCAAATGCGCACGCGCAAACCAAACAAGAGGCCGGCAGTTCTAGTCCTCGTGGCGAAAGAATAAACCCCACCCTCTCTGTTGATTCAGCCAATTATATTGCGAGTTTAAAACCATGAAGTCATCGTACTGCTTTCCATTGGAGTGCTATATTAAGAAAGCAGCGAGGTTGCTTTATAAAGAAGTTCTGCCCAGCAGCTGTTCATGGAAACGCCGTGGTCAAAACCTTAAGAGAGGAAGTGACTAGATTATATCGCGGCGTAATAGAAGCCGAGATCTCATTTATATCTAGTGCGGTTGTTTAGTCATTTTCTTTGTCTGAACTTAGCGACTGACCGAACGAGTACAATGGCTGCTATCCGAAAGAAGCTCGTGGTGGTTGGGGACGGCGCGTGCGGCAAGACCTGCCTCCTGATCGTGTTCAGCAAGGACGAGTTCCCGGAGGTGTACGTCCCCACGGTGTTTGAGAACTACGTGGCGGACATCGAGGTGGACAGCAAGCAAGTGGAGCTGGCGCTGTGGGACACGGCCGGCCAGGAGGATTACGACCGGCTCCGACCCCTCTCCTATCCGGACACAGACGTCATACTAATGTGCTTCTCTGTGGACAGCCCTGACTCGCTAGAGAACATCCCTGAGAAGTGGGTTCCCGAGGTCAAGCACTTCTGCCCCAACGTCCCAATCATACTGGTGGCCAACAAAAAGGACTTGCGCAATGATGAGAATGTGCGCAATGAGCTAGCGCGCATGAAGCAGGAGCCGGTGAAGGGCGAGGACGGGCGCGCCATGGCCGTTCGTATTGGTGCCTACGACTATCTGGAGTGTTCAGCTAAGACTAAAGAAGGCGTTCGGGAGGTGTTTGAGACGGCCACCCGCGCCGCGCTGCAGAAGAGGACGAGACCATCCCCGGGCTGTGGTCAGTGCTGCAAACTGCTCTGAACTGGCTTGAATTGAACTCCTCTGAAAATACCAAGAAATCACAACGTGTCCTGCTCCGTCGCTACACAAACGCACACGCAGGGCAGCAGCTGTTGCTGTAAAATGGGCGCGTCTCCTTTTTGTGAAGTATCGAATTCTTCTGAAGCCCATTGAGAGGGAGCGGGGACACTGAAATGCTCCCTTGCTCGTTGCATTATGGGATCGGACGACTAGGGTTGAATGGCAAACCTGCTAGTCTACTAAAAGTCCGACATTGGGGTTTACAACTATGAGTAGCCTTCCTAAACATTTATAGGGTCAAAATTTGACGCCTAGGGTTATCCTGCTTCCAGCCATGACTACAGAGAGACAGAAATGTGTTTCTTACCAGGAAACTGTGCCACGCAGTCCTGCAAAATCTTGAAGAAATGCACGAGGGTGCATAGAGTGGGGGATGTGATGTGGGTGGTCAGGGCTCAAGGCTGTGTTTCATTGTGCTTTGCTTATATTTCAACGTGCTTTTAATCACAGCCAGGGATTTTTCTTTAAAAAAAAAAAACACAGTGCATTAACAATGTTGCCAGAAAGATCACAATATGCACACAATGACCCATTTCATTGCTTATTTTATATGTACTGGGTTACAGTGCAGTTGAAATGTACATAAGTAAGTTATTGTTTCTTTTAATTTTTTTTTGAAAACTAGGAGTTTTTAAATACCAGATCTACAATTATCAGCATAATCTCACGGCACTGAAAGAAAGCTATTTGCTGTTTAAAAGGAATGAAAAATAACATTGTACAAGCCCTTATCTTTATGTTTGATACCAGGCATATAGTTTGGTATGTAGGCATGTAGCTTAAGAGATTTGCAATACATGCATATTTTCAACTTCTTAATGTCTGTGGTACTTTTAAGTTTGACTTTAAAATTATTTTTGTTTCCTGTTGTAAGTTGCCAAGTTTACATAAACCCAGCAAGTATTTGACATGAATGAATGTTTTACAGAACAATTATTAAATGTCATGTAAATGTAAGTAGTTGTCTTGTGTTTATGTTGACAGAAGCCTTAAGGCCTCAGTGTCTTTTTTTTTTTTTCTTTATTTGCTTTCTTTTTTGGAAATCATGTGGTTTTAATTGTATAACTGGTTTTACAGTAATAAAAATTGGAAGTGAAATAAAACAAGGGTGGGGTCAGATGCTTTGTGCACAACACCATTTAAGTTTCACTGAACAGTAGCTAGTCATATAAATGTGTTTCATGGTATTATAAGTGTTTGTTCACAGATTTTAATGGCACCAAAAAGATATCATTAATCTTTCCCTTCACACAGATTTGTGGTTTTGACAAAATCTAGCCAGGTGAATTGTACAGTATTGAACAAAAGCTTTTGCTTGAATCATTTATCATTAATTATAAAATGCTTGAATATTGTCAAACATTCATTCATGTTCAATTGTATGATAATAGCCTTGCTTTATGGTTCATTATAAAACCTCTGATAAATAAATAAAAAAATCCATATCAATATATTGACCTAAAATTGTGCATATAATGATGTGATTCAAAATGCAACTTTTGAGTGTTGGACCATCTGAACAATCATTTTTTCAAGTTAAAATTGTCTTTACTTTTGGATAAGGTATAAACTACAGTGTCCTTATCAGCTAAATTGAATTTTTTCGTTTACAACTATCTCTGCAACAAAATACCAACCTGTACACCTCACATGTTTGAAAAAAATACTGACTGGAGTGAGATATGGGTTCTTATTTTGACTTTTAAGAGTTTGATGTTTTCTAGTTAGACTTCAAGTGAGATTTCTTGCTGGATAAACGTCTGAGTTTTTTTTTCGTACACAATACACATTCTCAGGGATTATGATACAGACCTCCTGTAGATTGTTACACACCAGGCTTGTCAACATTTGAGACCTGAAGGTGATGCTTCTGCATTGCTAATTTAGTGAGCAGTTATCTGTGTTCTTCTCATTAGCACATGAAAGTTTGCTCTTTAGACGATTTCACATGTCCAGGCAAGATTTCCAAGCTTAAGGCCAAATCACAATGGCTTCAAATATGTGGAAAACATTCTTACAAAACACTGAAGGTTGTCATCCTGCTGATGCAACTAAGAGAAATGAAAATGACAGTAAAAATACAATGTGATGATGCAACATTTTAACCTAGAAATGCTTTTACATTGTGCTAACGCTATTGTGTTGTATTCGGCGTAATACCTTTTCCAGCTGTAAATGCGGAAACTAAAACAAGGTGCCAGACTTATCACAGGAAAGGGTGACACATCTTATCCACCCAATAACAGGATACAATTCTCCCTGATATTATTGTACTTCTTTGTGTTCATATTCCAACAGCAAAAGATTCGTCAATCTATTGGGTAAAGTATATTAAAGTAAAATAATCAAATATTGGGAGGTATGATACATCCTGATGTCTTGAAGTATTTTGTTCGTCTTTGTTCCTCACAGCAATTTTTCAGCATCCAACAAATAAATTAGTTCCTATTGTCATGTTAGGACAGGTATAATGAGTTATTCCCTCACCATGCAGTCATCTTTGGTTACTCTACTGTGGTTAATAAGACAGAAATGCAGCTTGTCATGTTACAGAGAAACCCAAAAAGTGCAGTGCCATGGAAATGACCGGAAAGTTAACAAATTCTAAATAAACATCAATACATACAAAATTTTTAATGAATTTATGAGGAATCAGAAAAAAATCCTATGTAGGTTGTTACTATAAATAGTAAAAAAATAAATAATAAAATAAATGAAATCTGTAATTTCAAAAGAAAATGAATCAACACCTTCTGACCAATCAGAATCGACAATTCTTCAGAAGAACGATGACTACGGTCACATAAACACTGCTTTTCTTCTAATTTTACACCTAGAACATTACAGATTCATTAGAAGACTACTTTACACATTTACTCTAGTTTGTTTCTCTTTTAGGCCATTTCTGATCATATAGATATTGATTTGAAATGAGATATTTGTCTTCGATGGAATGGAATGGAACCACAGTGTAAAATGTCTTGTTGCTGGGTAGAATCTTCAGAGTTGAATAAAAAAAAATGAAATAAAAATAGATGACCTACATAATGCTTTTGAGTGCCAGTTGACTGATCTGTTATGCACCTTCCTATCAGTTAGAGCAGTGAGAAGGATTTTAAAACAAACTAAAAACACACACACACACACACACACACACACACAAAGACAGAGCTACATCCTGTATATTAGGAGTCTGGTGATTGCTGCACAATTCTTACGGAGTGTAACATTTTGTTCCCAGAAAATCTTTGCACTCTGTTGGATGAATATGGGATGGCAGGGATATAGGCCATCAAAGATCAGACAAGGCATATGAAGAAATCTCAGGGGAGGATGATGGGATAGCTCAAAGGGAAATGTGTGGGCTGACTAGTTTAGATGGAAGAAAGGGTGGATTTATTGATTTATTTATGTATTTTAACTCATCTTTTTTTGTCCTCTGTCACTAGGGTACTCATCAAAGTGAATGGGGAAAAAAATCTGCTATAAAGACCTAGTCTGCAAATTCAAACCATATAGTTACACAGAAATCATATGACAGACATAAACTAATGTGAGATGTCATCTAAGCGTATTTGGCAATAACAAGTATAAAATAGGCACAGAATAAAGCATTTCATTTTAATGTCTATATTAATATACATCTGTACACCAATTTGTGTGTTCATAATTCATAGCTTTAAAATGTATCTTTCACCAGGAAATTCGTTCATTACATTATAGTGTTAATCTTTAAAGAAACACTGCATGAATCTTTGTAGGTAAAATATACCAACAGTACAAAAGGTGTACACTTGAGGGTACCACCCCAGCAACAAGGAAGGATACAGTTATTACCCCCTTTGTGTGCACACACAGTATAATGAGTCTATTATAACTAATTAACTGTTCTATTGTTCTGTATTATAATAATTAACTGTTCTATTAACATCAATATAGAAACAAAAGCAGTTCCCAATGCATCAGACAGTGTATAAAGTTTCGGTTCATATTTGATGAAATAATAAGCATAAATAGTGTTACGTGTACTTTTTCCAAAGGAAAAATATTCCAACCTTACACAATGACAGGATATGATATGAATATGGGTAAAATCTTTACAAATCAGCTGCCTGCACCTCACAAATGACAGCTGTGCTCATCACCTAATATTTACAAAGGAAATCTGCAGGAAGGACTTAGAGATGAAACCTAAAATAAAAGTCTGACGAGTGACCATTGTTCTGAATCAGCGTTGCCAGAGAGGATGTCTGACCGCTCGATCCATATCCTACATTAGTGAAGTTTTCCACAGAGTGTTTAGATACTGAATAAATAAGCACGGCCTATTTGTCGCCGTACATTCAAAAGTCTCTGCATATGTATGAAAACAACACTCGTTAGCATTTGCTGATCTTATATCACAGCTGCACAACATTATCAAAATGGCCAGCTACTTAAATTTAGCTCTAATGTTTAATAGGTTACTATTTCCCTTAGCTGATGATATCTTAAAGTATTTATTGTTAATAATTTGTCATGTGTGTTAGCTAACTATCTAATGATATTTAACTTTTTAGCAAATGTTTCTGAGCAGTTCTTTATCCTGGTCAGAATGGCAATAGAGTCGATCTCATATATTTGGTCAAACTAATCACAGTTTATTCAGCTTTCAGCTTATTCAGCTTTCAGAGATTTGTGTAAGTAAAATTCTTTGTTTATATAGATGTTTTATAACCAAAAGAGCCGCTAGTTGCAAATAGACATAACTGTGAGATTTGTTTAGCTTTCAGTGTGTTGATGTTAGATCAAGTGTAAGTCATTTGACTATTCCCTATTGTAGTTTAAAGTGTAAATTTGCAATCTGTTATAAATTTCTGCAAGGATGTTCACAGATGTTAAAAAAAATAGTAACCCACAGAAAGTAACCGCAACTTGATTAAGTTCATGATAATTTTTTATTCTAAACTTTGAACCTGAAAAGACATCATAAAGACCCAGACTTCCAGTCAACCTACGCAAATGATATTATTCTATATACAGGAAATGTCTTTCTAAACAACTGGTCTCACTTCAAACTGGATCCATCTAGACAGTCCTCATGTTCTGTTTCGTCATACTTATACATGACTGGTGGCAAAAGACAAGAATCAGAGACAGTTGCAACATGCTTGAGTAAGCACAGAGATCGAATGAGCTGGAAGATCTGTTCAGCAGTCCCTGGTGGCTGGTAGTTCAGGGCAGTGTTCTGATCCGTGAGCTGGATAAACACTTCCTCTAGCCAAATCTGTGCTCTGAGGTCACTGGCCTAATGAATGACTCACTTGGGAAGGTCTCCAAGCTTGTTTGTTTTCAAAGAACAGAGCAATGCCAGCCACCACTGTGTAGTCCATCCCTGTATGCAAATGTGTGTGTGTGTTCGCGTATGTTAAGAAAAGCAAGGTACACAAAATCCATGGTACATTTTTGGGTGAAGTGTTTATAACACTTTAAATAAAAAGGTTGCGAAAGTGGGATCTGGGGGTATTAAGCTTGGAATTTCCTGCTCCTTATCATGTGTGCAGACAAGGTGTGATACTTGTGAAAATATGTGCACTTCTTTATGCATCTCTCTCTCTCTCTCTCTCTCTCTCTTTATATATATATGTATATATATATACATAGACGTGCACATATTTTCACAAGTATAGTATATATCATATATATTTGTGTAATATTTTTAAGCTCTAATGAATTTAGATACTGAGAATGATATCTATAAAGATGTACAGTATATTTATATTTCCAATCCACATCGTTAAAAAAAAAAAGTACGAGCTGTAAAACACACAATACAACCTGTACTCTAAACACAGAAGAGCCTGTGTGTGTTCTTGATCTGTATCCATTCATTGTAAAACATACAATGATTCCGAGTTTACAATTTGTGCCTTCAGCGAATGTTTCACGAGTGCTGCTAGCTTGCTAGGACACAGAGCTAGATTGCTAGGACAGGTTTATAGGATTGGTTTATAAAAGCCTGAACATTCCAGACATCTATACACAGCAACTCAGAGGTGGAGGAATCAGTTATGCCCTGTCTTGGGTACAGATACACTGCTGATTAAAACTTACGTAAGCCTGCAAACACATGACTCAACTTTGTGTTTCCACGGGCAAAACTCTGCACAGTGTTCTTTAATAGAGATCCAATCCAATCTTTCTGTCAGAGTGGAGATGGAACACGGTTTATCAGAGTCTAAATAAAAGACCAAATTAAATGCAGGACTGAAGGAGATGTTCTGATAGCTGATTAAGGTCTTAACAAATAAATACCTTCTTCTTGCCTTTATTATTTATTGGATTGAATGATCAGACTTAAGATTCAGCAATGTGATAAATGTGAAATAACACAAATGTGAGTAACGACTAGATGATTAAAATTTCACATGGCTATAACATTTATGAAGGTTACACTCAGTTCAATTCAATTCAATTTTATTTGTAGTGCACTTATAACAAAGGACATTGTCTTAAATCAGCTTTACCGAACATAAGTAACATAACGTTAATAAGTTTATTATTAAATATTCTACAAAGATTACTATTAGACAAAAGTTTAAGATTAACATCAGACTTAGATTTAAGTGTGTTTGTATTCATCCCCAAATGAACAAGTCTGAGGAGACTGTGGAAAAACTCCCTTCGACAGAAGAGGGAAGAGGAAGAAACCTTGAGAGGAACTAGACTCAAAAAGGAACTTCATCCTCATTTGGGTGACCCTGGAGGGTTTGATTATAAATATACAGTCTGACAATTTGTATTGATTAAGAGGTCGTTGTCCTCAAGCGTCCTTTACGAATGACTGAAAGCTTCATGAAGCGGAATCCAAATGGACCTGGTGCATCTCTTGATGCCTCAGGATCTTCACAGGGTTTCCATATACACCAAGGAATACACTAGAAACTCCATAACATACCTGAAACCCTTAACCCTAACTCCTCTGATATTTCGATGTTATCTATGTTTTGTTTTTTCTGAATTTTAAACTCAGTTTTGACAGGAAACGATAAAAAGTAAAGCTTGACAGAATAAAACTACTCCTTTTTTCCACATGATATAATGGAAGTTTTACAGACATCATTTTAGATCTGACATATACAATATATTATTGTACCTGTTATTATTTCGAGTGTTTATTTTATAGGTAAAACATGTCCATGGGCAGTCCATAATAATACTACTTACATGATAAATTTGAATATGATACATCTATAATAAAACAAGTAAACAAGTATAAAATGAGTGCAATTTGAATAGGAAAGATATTTTAGGAATTTTTTTCCCCATAAAATGTCAGTAGGTCATTCACTGCATTATCATTATAAGCTGAAAGAGGGGTGTGGCTGTGAGGGAAGGTGGAGCTAAGTGGAAACAAAAGGCAGAAATGTTTTTTAATAATTGAAAAGGTCAGCAGTAAGGTATCTCTCATATTGTACACCTTGACAAAACATAACACCATAACAACCCCAGTCATAATATTGTTAAAGGAACTGCTGAGCTTCCTCCAGCATGATTTATAGAAACAGGGTAAGAATAGATAGTTTATGCATCTAGCTGAAATGAGTCTCTCATAAATCTAATTGAACCACGTCACCGAGCTCATAACAGTATCTAGCATTGTTTTTGTTTATTGAGATCATGTTTCTGAGTTTTACACATTCTCACACATTCACTTAACCAATAAACTGAATCTAGCCCTTATTAACAGCTATGTCTGTTTATTTCCTTGAGAATGTCCAACACATCTGTCTACAAAAATTCTTTTTTGATGTGTACCATTTTGTTTCGATTCAAGAGGTGTACCAAATCTTGCTCAATCTCTGTCAAATGGTTTGTTTTGCAGTCTGAAGAGAATGTCTGGAAGACGGATGAGAAGTGTGAAAGATATTCTTGTCATAAAAATATACGAGCTCAGACCTTAGTGCAGTTAATCAAGCGGTGTTAGATGAGTAATGTCGATGGATCCAGTCTGATCTGGTTTACTTGAAATTGCAACACAGCCACTTATCCACGTTGCTGAGCTCTGAATAAGATGGCTGAAACAATATGGCCAAAAGTAAATGGACACCGGAGCATCACAATCATATTTGGTACACGATCTTATCCAGAGCGACATGGGCCCTGCTCAGGGGCCCAGCAGTGGAAGCTTAGTGGACCTGGGATTCGATCGCTAGTCCACCACATTCACCACTAGGCTACTACATCCCCAATATGTGGTCCTTTCCCCAAACTGTTGCTACAAAGTTGGAAGCGCACAAATATACATTAAGATTTCCCTTTTTAGCAACAAGGGGCCCAAACCTGTTCCAATGTCCCTTGTGCACAAAGCAAGGGTTATGAAGACATGAGGTACGTCCCAAATCGAATACTTTTGCACTACTCCAAAGGTTAGTATAAACTTGAATAATAAATTGAATTAAAAAAAAATTTAGTGTTTTATAGGAGACTGATACACCATAAAATTTAGACAGCAGAGTACACAGTGCATAGTGTAGATGCTTAGTGTGTAGTATGTCAGGTTTGGTTTCCAGTGTTGCAGTAAAAGAACTCGAGTATCCTGCACAGGGACTTGACCTGAACCCCATCGAACATCATTGGGATGAACTGGAACGCTGACTGTATGCCAGGTATTCTTGTCTGACGTCTTTGTCTAAATGCTCTTGTGGCAGAATGGTCACAAATCCCCACAACCATGCTCCAAAATATAAAATAGAGCCATTCTACAAAGGAGGTTATTATAACAGAGAAAAGGGAAACTCTATCTGGAATGACTTGTTCAGAAAATAGATAGGGGTGTGACGGGTTTCAAGCAGCTTGACTCTGGAATCGTTGATATCTAAATAAATAGTGAAGTGTGAAAATCCAAGAAAACGACAATGAAAAAAAAATCAAAGATTAACAAAATGACAAAAATTGGCAAAATGTACTTTAATATGTAATAGAATATAATATACTCTGTAAAATAAATAAATAAATAACAAATTAATAAAATGAAATGAAAAACATTTGAACATTAGAACCCTGCCTTTTGGATACAAGGCATTTAAATCCTTTTTTTTTTCTTTTCAGATGATCATATAATGAGAATATTCATATTTCAATTTAGAAAACCTTTTAATTTTCCACACAGAATCTATTACACAACTATTCCATCCAGAATTTTTTTACCATGTGAACAGTTTTCTCAGGTTGCCATGCATATTTAATTTTAATGATCATAAACATGTTTGAACTTCGTTCCTCAGACACAGTTGGGAGTCTACACTAGCCTACAGGCCTGGCCTACATTTTTGTATTACTCATGGATGAGCTTGCTCCCATGATTCACAGCTTATTTGTCACACACCAGTTCAGATCCATTCACATCTCAGCCGCTGCTTCACCAGAATACAAAAAAACTCATTACAAAACACCCAGTGAGCTTTTGAGGCCAGTCCTCTGCTTTTGTTCGGTGGTTTAAATGCGATTGTAGTATCTGTTTTGTCAAGACAATGCATCATTCATCAAATTCAACTCATTTCATACAGCTTAGCCTCTTTTGCATGCATAAGAAATGTAAAGTGTGGAATGCTAAGAGATTTTTGTGTTAGCTGAATGAGTGTACTGTCAAAAGAACAAGGCTAGTTAATGATATACGTTGTAGAGTCCATTAATTCTATCATCAGACAAATTTAGTGCGAGACTGCGGTGTTGACGTCCATTCAACATTACTAAGCATTATATTGTATCATAGAGGCTCAAAAATATTGATTGTATTTACAAACCAGAACTGGGTTATAATAATTTATACATGCTGAGATATTCACTTCATGATATGAAAAAACATTCAGAATCTCTGTTCCAGTTTTCAGTTCACCAATGCGTACACTTTTCTTTCCTTCTTTGAACCACTGTTGCGTCAGTCAGGTTAGCAGTCGGCTCTTCATCAGCGATCATTCAAAGACTTCGGCAGGAAGGAATGAGTTTTAAAACTGCAGTGAACTACATACATTTGGCAGACACTCTTACTTTTTATCTCATTTTATACAACCAAGCAATTGAGGGTTGAAGGGCCCAGCAGTGGTGCCTTGGCAGACCTGGGATTTGAACACACAACCTCCATTTGGTAGACCAACACCTTAAGCACTAGGCTACCACATCACATAGTTCCTCTGGAATGTAAGGAAATTATTTACGTTTACATTATTTACAGCTCAGCGTCACCAAAATAAGGATGAAGGTCACTGGTTCCTCACAAGGTTTCTTCCTCATATCATTTGAGGTAGTTTTCCTCACCACAGTCACCTCCGGCTTGCTCATTAGAGATAAATGTTAGAGATATGTAGTAACTTAGTTTTAAACTTCATTTTTTTTATCCTCTGTCTGCTTTGAGATTATTAAAAGCACTAGACGAATAAAATGAATTGAATTGAACTTTACTTTTACTTTGACATTTACTCATATGGCAAGATTCTTTTTTTCCCAAACCTACTTATCTATGGCAATCATCATAAAATAATTCAAATACCAAAAATCAGCGTACAGTTATGTGAGAGACGATTTGATGGATGAGACACAATGGTAGAGGTGACACTTAGCATAGAACAGTTGAGCTCGCCCACATCAAGAAACTTCGCACACGTTTCTTACCTGCCATGTACTGTATTCAACCCATGTGTTCAAGACAGAAGCCTGTCAGTTAAGGTGAAACACAAAGAAGAAAAACATCTTACTCCTGTGAGGAAATAATATAAATGCTTTAAATGTTAAAACATTGTTCTGGATGTTATAGTACTCAGTTACCCTGAAATCTCCTTAATATCTCCCTAAATGGAAGCAACATTAAAACCAATAAATATATATAAATATAATATAAATATATAAATATATATAAAACTTTTATATAGCTAGATGTTTCTGAACAGTTTCCTTTCACATGAACTGACTCATCTCTACCCAACACTCTGGACATTTGACAGTAATCAGAAATATTTTTTACTGCTTGTCTTCTTTATGCTAGTAGAACACTGGATGCTAACGAAAAATGATCTAATATTAAAAAAAAAAAAAAACAACAACTTTAAAAACAAGTGATTATGTACTACCAGTGTGCCTTTTTGATTAATGCCTAGCTTTAGCAGTAGCTAACGTCACCATTTAACATTTTAACCCTTGCACATTGTATTCATTTTATTTTTCACCACATAGAATTTTATACATTTTGTAATTGCGGTCCAATTCTCTGATTAAAAAAAAAACAAAAAAGAATGTCTGTTTCACTGCTTTGTGAACACTGTCCTATGTTAAAAGTGTTATACAAACAAAATTGACTCGGCTTGAAGTGTCACAAATGCTGAAGGATTGTGAACTGTGTGTTTTGAACAGCACTTTATTCTATTGTTTTATTGTGTTTTTTTTTTTTCTCTCCTTGTTTAAATAGTTGAACTCCTTCGTTACATAAGCAGCACTGCCTTTCTCTGTGTTACATCCTAAAGAAAGCATTAACCATGCCCTCTGATGTTATTCATCATATCCGTGTATTCTTCAGGAGTCTATGGCATTGTTTCATGAACTGCACCTTGAATTTTCCCTTGTAGCTGCCCTGTTAGTTCCTGCCCCTGCCCCAGTCTAAGTACATCGTGTTCACTTACTCCTTGCCAGCAACTGGAAATCTGTCATTACATGTAAACTGGAAGTGTGTTTATATGAAGTGAAACTTATAGTAAATACTTATTTGTACGCAGCAACGTAATGTGTTATGTTTCTGATACGGACAATGAATCAGAAATAAAATGATAGTTTAAACCTTCATTATTTACTGTAGAACATTATTTTTGTTCTTTAGAAAGAAACCTGTATTTACTCAAAGAAGCCACACACAAGAAAATAAACTATATAGATTTAATATTTAATATACTAATATAAAATATATTTGTACATCATTAACATGTAGTGTAAATTAGTGTTTAGAGTAAACTAAATTTGGTGTGTGTGTGTGTGTGTGTGTGTGTGTGTGTGTGTGTGTGTGTGTGTGTGTGTGTGTGAAAAGCTTTTCTAGTGACTCCTCTGCTGCTACATTTCAAGCTTAGATAAACATGACCTCCATTGTATGTAGTGTGTAAAGAGTCACATCAACGTCTCTGCTGTATAATGATTAGGGGTAAGTCTGAACCCTTGTTACCCACATTTACTGTACATACACAGTACAATCACACACACACACACACACACACACACACACACACACACACACACACACTTCACAGAAAGCGATGGTGCTGTTGACCCTTTTAGAGACTTCCTTATATGGGGAACAGTGTGATACTGCTACACATTTCCTGTTCTTAAGACTGCTATCTCAACTAGACTAAAAGCACAAACTCCACACAGACAGGAACAATGTGTGATTATTCAGGGAATGAAAGATCCATGAAAATATATATTACTCTCTGAGTGGAGTTTTCTGCTTGTGTTTGTGTAGATTTCTCCCCACCTTACACCTTGTTCTTCTGGGATTGGCTCTGTACCGTGATCGAATTTAAATAGTTACCGTGATTCCTGAAGACGAATGAATGAATGATTTAATATTTCTTACTAGCTCTGATTCATTAGAAATAAACAACGGTGGGATTCCATTACCCGTGGTTCAGTTTGTGTTGTCATTTAATCGGTATGTAGATATACACACACACCTTTCACTACATTAGGAACAAATATACACTTGCATGCAGTTATCTTTAATCATTATGAGGCATAGAATCATGCAGAATCTCATCCAGAGCTTCAGTTAATATTCACGTCTAACATCAGCATGAATAAAAAGTGTGATCTCTGTGACTTTCATTGGGGCATGGGTGTTGATACCATATGAGCTGGAACAAGGTTAGATGTTGTTCATGCTGAGACATTTTTCTGTTCACCAGGTGCATATAAAGTGTGCTTATCTGACTTGCTAAATCCTTCTTGGCAGATTTAACCAACCCAGCCATTTTCCTCTGACCTCTCATATCAACACAGCGTTTGATGAACATGACCTGAAGCTCTTGAGCTGATTTTATACATCGTGATTGGCTGATTAGACAACTGCATGAATGTTCAGGTGTCTAGGTGTTCCTAATAAAGTGGACAGTGAGGGCATATACTCACTGTGACATTTCATTCTGTTCTGTTTTTAAAGAGTACAGTGAAAGTATCACTGTTCACTGTGCAGAACAGTCCACAGTCAAGGCCACTCATTTTTATAGAGCAAGTACAAACTGATATTTCATTCAAATTTGAAAGAGAACTATTAAAAAATTGTTTGTGTATTAGAAATAATTTATGTAATAAATTAGCAATAATTTAAGTGGATCAACCAATGAGATTTGATTCAATTAAAGAATTAACGAAACAAGTTGTAATTAATTAAGCTCTTTGTGACCAACAATGAGAAAATCAATGTGCAGTATCTAATAACACACTAATACACTGTTTCAGAGCATCCATTTAGAAAACTCTATAACTGAAATACACTGGAAATGTCTACAAAACAACTGGAAATTCTGCCTTTTATCTCATCATATGGTCATGATGATTACGAATGCCTCTTACACTACACTACAGTACACACAGTACCGTGACACCAGCTACTCTACGAGCCCCAGAATACATCTTCAAATTCTGCTTGATCTGCAAGTCCAATAAAACCTTATTATAATGTCATTGAAATGCATCAAAATGAGACAGCTGTAGAAAATCAGTAACAAGATTTTGCAAGCAGCACAGAAAGAACAGATTAAATGGATTGGTCAATAAGTAACAGGAACAGCAGGGAACCAAAACACGGCAATATATATACAATTAATGTGGCTGCTGCTCTGCTTTGCATTAGATATTGTGTACTCTTGTAAAGTAATTAAGGGTTAGGGCAAAACATCATGGACAAATAGAAGTGTTTCTCTGTTGAATATATGGCCACAAAAATAGGAATCTTTTAATAGGCAGTTTCTTTTCAAAACCATACAGACTTTTCTGAGAATTTCATTTAAGCCACAGAAAGAAGAAAAATCTAATCTCTATGGATAATATTGCTCTTGTGTTCAGTTATACACCAGGATTTCCCCCATGAACAAACGCATATCAAAGCCGGGCCAGAGCGGAAGCAGGCCTCAAAACATTTGTCCCGATGACAGCTGGGGAGTCCAGTAAAGAAAACAAGCCTGGGTCAGCCAGTTCCCAGCTTTGTTGAGATGATGAGCCATTAAATTTGGACAAGCCACAGCCATGAAGAAAGGAAGGAAGCTGGTGGGTATTTTGATTTAAAAAAAAAAATGCCATAAATTCCATAAAATTCTAAAATGAATGAAAACCTAAATCATTTTTAGTAACAATAACTGAAATTTGGTGAAATAAACATACAAATTTACAGTGAAGGGGATTTACACCTACTGGCATTTTCTGGTGTCAGGAAACAGGAAGTGGGACCTAATGACAGCTCTCATAAAGACTGTAAAGAACAATCAATCCAAAGTCATTCCCCAGGGTAGGGCTATGAGGAATAAGCAAAACATTAATATATTGGAAAATATATAATATATATTATACATATTATATTATGCCAACAAATCTAAATCATAATTAGATATAAATAAAAGCAACATGCTTCTAAGTACTAAAGCCGATGTAAAAGCAATAGTAAATTTTACATATATAAGGTAAAAAGTTTGAGGTAAAGCAAATAATCAGGTGGAGATGAGCAGATTGTTTGGACATCAAAGCTTCTTTTTTTTTTATTCCTATAAATATAGCAGACACTTTGACTACAAATCTGACTTTAATGTTTTTATATAATGTGAGGCATTAACTACATGAACCCTATCTCTTCCTATTTTTAGACACTAAGTAAGTCTGATTTGATTACTGACCCCATGTAAAAACTCAGTAAAAGCTCAGCTGAGTGAAAATGGACCTGCTAAGCACTTCCTAAAGTTTAAATTAAAATAAAATACTACATATGCCATTGTTCTAAACAGGAACCAGGAGCTAGGTACAAACAGTACTTATAACTGTTTGGTAAGTGACAATGAGCAGGAAGTGCAATACCTTCATACTTAAAAGGTAATAGTATGCTAACGACAAAGTAACTTAGATAAAATAGTCACTTTAACAACGGAAAATAAATTGTGTGTGTGTGTGTTTTAGAAACTGTGTAAATGTAGTTAGATGTATTTAACTGTCATAGTCATTGTTAACTTTTTAGTTTTTAGGTTACATTTTTTATTTATTTCTTTTTTTTAAAAACACATTATTAGCTGTTTGTTATTATTAATATATTATGTCCCTTGCCCTTTCCAGCACTGCAACTACGAGGTTGTGAGGCTCAGGAATAAAGAACTAATCCATTATTCATCTTTTTATTGCCCCTTCCTTTGCTCAGAGACTCAGGCAAGAAAGAAGACCCTCAATTCCCCTGGCACCAAACCGCACTACAGCAGCTAATGCTGAGACAGACAATATGATTCAGAACCTGAGTGAGCATGGTGAAAGGAAATATTTTAATCTTTTAAGAATGTGGGTGGACATAAATGGAAGGGATGGAGGTATCATAATAAAAATGACCCCACATTAGAATGCTGGTATGATTGATTTTAAAGGATAAGACATCATCATTATATTTAATGAGTTATCTGGGCTCATAATTCTTAATAGAAAGTCCAGTGCAAACAGATTACGTAATCTATCATTCCACTCTGGGATCTGGGATCAAGGAGAATGCTTGCACTTGGGTTGCCAAGATACCTTTTGTACTTACATAGCAATGGTTCATTTATGATTAATATCTTAAGCAGCGTTGGAGGCACTACTCACATTATGGTAATTAAGTACATTTTTTGGGTATTTGTACTTTTATGAATATATTTTTAAGTAAGTAATTTTACTTGTAATTAAGTACAAATTAAGCTAAGTAATTTATTTCGTTATTTTTTTAAATCACAATTCGTTACTGACTTCTGAGCCTGCATTTAAATGAATATTTCAACAACTGACAATAAAAATATCTCATTTTAACGGACCAATGAAAAGCCTGGTGTTTGAACTGAAAAACAAAACTCCCACCTCCACAGATTTACGTGATCGTACAGTGAAGACGTTATTGACTCAAGATTATAGACAGCAACCGTGATGAATCTAAATGTTTTGTTGTCTGGATCTTGTCTGATTCAGCATTTACTGATCATTCAATAAATATCACCAGCTAGAAAGTAACTAAAACTAGTAACTAGTTTTTAATGAAGAGTAATTTGTACTTTTACTTAAGTAATTTTTAAATCCAGTACTTTTACCTGTAATTGAGTATCATTTCAGCAAAGTAACAGTACTTGTACTTCAGTACAAATTTTCAGTAACTTATGTAGTATATAAAACAGAATTTGGTGTATAGAAAAACAGAAATGCATGCATTCACAGTCCAGAGTTGATTATTTTAACATTACAGTATGTCCCAAAGTGCTTTATTCCCCTTATACAATATCAATTTGCCAAACAATGTGTTTATAAATGAAAGAATGTCATACCTTGTCTCCGCACGTAGTTACATTTTATGTTGTGGAACATCCACAAACAATTTAGTTCCAGTTATCACTAATGTTATAAGAGCTATAAACAGTCTCTCCATCACTTTCTGTGCTGAAGTGGAAAACCTTTATCCTATTTAATAAAGCTAAAGTTAAAACTTTACCTCTTTACAAATCAATGACTTTCGGGACTTCTTTTGTCAATGTTAAATAAAAATCCCTTAACAGAAAACAATCTATAAAACCTGGTACATTTTTGTTGTGATTGTGTTATGGCAGACATTCAAGTCTCTGGGAACAAGTTGTTACTACAGAAAGGAGCACGTTAATATAAAAGGAGCATGTTAATATTGTCTGCATTATTGTTAGAGCTGCTGTTAGAGGAAATTAAATACAATCTACTGACCAATCAGAAGATGTGTTAAAAGATTATTATTCAGGATTATAAGCTTATAATAACCTTATTCTAACCTTATTCCTAATTCTACACTCTTACAAGGTTACTGACAGCACACTAAACTTATCTTTTTCTTTGTTCTTCTCTGGGAACTCCTAAAGTATCGAAATAGAAACTTACAGCCGAAGATTCCCCTTTTTTAAAAGGTTTCACGTTTCATGACTTTAGAAAAGAAATTAAAAATGCATTAACCAGATTAGAAATGACTTCTACTGCTATGGAAAAAGCACTGATTATTACTGTTCTCAGTATCGCTACCTTATTTCAGTCACATTCTTGGACCTCTGTCTATTTCTGTACCTTGTCTTATTGCTATGACAACACCAGGTATGAGTGCCTGGTATGTGACAAATGTCTACAGACATAAAGAAAGGAAACCAGATGTTAAAGACAAGCAGGTCAAAAACATGGCTTCGGTCACAACAGGATGAGGATCACTATGCTTTAGTCTACTTTGCTGTATCCTGTTTTTCTCTGGATTCTGTGAAGTTCCTCAGGAATCTGCTGCATGTAGTCATGTGGGTTTATTTGATACCACGATGCCTTTTGAAAGACTTTTTACACATTGCATTCCTGTCTGTTGACACTGGGACACATTTGCTCTGCTGGGACAAGCAGCAGCATTAATGATTGATAGACTGACAGATAGAAGTGATTGACAGATAGAATTGCTTTAGTTTTTCTTCTCGTACTTATACAACATACAAGACAGAACTATCCCTTGCACCAAACACTATGGCTTATAATTTAGTTTCACATTAATTATTGTTCATCATAACCTTAATTTAGTGTCTCAACTTATGGTCTGCATTAAAAAAACAACTTTAATTTGTCCAATAAGTTAAAATAAATAGAGACCTGAATAGGGTCCTGAAAATCCTTGCAGAACCCCCCAGAACCCCCATCCTGTTTATTTTAACTGATGAAAGTCAAGCTTTGGGGATTATTAAGTAGGTTCATGACACGCTTATGTAACAGGTCTGTTTTAGAGAGAAAATAAGAGAAAAGACATTATTAGTAGAGCTTTGTAATTAAATCTAACTTTGCCTTTTTCAATCTAACAACAATAACAGCCTGTCTTCAGAAAGCAAGTAGTCTGTATTTCATCCAGTCTCTTGGTAATAATCAGTACAAACATCCAGTTGTTTCTCTTTGCCTGTTATATCTAGACTTGTCTGGACCTTTTTTTTATTTTTTAAAAAATTTCTCACATGGCACACCAGCCAAACAACAGTTCACAAACAGCAGCATTCTCATCCATTTTTTACTTGACATCCTTTCATCGCTCCTCTTTTAAACTGTAGAGTAAAGCAAAGAAAGTCAGAAAGCTTTTCGAATTGGAGATTTGGACACAAATACAGACACTTTCATGCCTCATGTGGGGCTGTGCTTCAGGAAGTTGCTGGGGCCTCTGCAGGGTCAGAACATAGGAGACTGATACAGCCACTTTAGCGTGAAAAGCAGTGCAGGCATCATGCCAAGTCCAGTCTCTCCTCCTCCACCTCCCTTTTCCCCCCCGAATAAAGCCTGCTCTTGTTCATGCTGTGCAGTGAAGCACAGAGATTAGCACCAGGCTGAAGAATGTTCTAAGTGTAAGTGTTACAAAAGTGGATGCTGTCAGGGTTGTACTTGCTTAACATAGTTTACAGATGCCCTCATAACTCTTTTCTGTCTCTATATACATCTCTGCCTTGTTTGGTTTCTGAATACACAATTTCTTAGTACCCATGAACTCATAAAAGGACTCATTTGTACGTCCACATTTGTACGGATAGCTGAGTTCAATTATATAGACTGGTGTGTGTGTGTGTTTTTATAGCTAGATAACAACCTTTTAATCAATACACAATCTAACATTCTACACATGCTGTTTCTCCTGCTGTATTGAACATCTGAAGGCTTCAGCATAAACGAGTTAGTGTTCAATTTACACTGAACTCAGAGTTGCTCAGGAGCTCCGGGTTACACAACTCCAAATGACTGTATACAACTGTAGAAAGGACATTTTATATTTCCAGTCACACTCTCTAGATGTTTACAATGATTTATAATCACAGTCTCGTGTCACCCAAATGAGGATGTGTTCCTTTTGAGTCTGGTTCCTCTCAAGGTTCTCAATCATCTCAGGAAGGCCAAAGTCACCCCAGGCTTGTTCATTAGGGAAAAATATAAACACATTTAAATATAAATCTAGGATTAAACATTGAAATTTTTATTCTATATTTCATATATTCCTGAAAGCTGCTTAGAGACAATGTCCATTGGTAAAAGCGAAAAACAAACAAATTTTAATTGAATTCACTTGAATTGAAAATCATTTTAACTGGTTTGGTATATTGACTAAATTGGTAAATTTAAGCTACTTTAAATGAAGAAGCCTAAATTTGTCAACTATATATTACAGCTGAGTGAAATTCTATTCTTTGAATACCCCAGCTTGTTAAGAAGCTGGGGTCAGTGTGCAGCGTCAGCCATGATACAAAACACCGGTGGTGTAATCTAACCAGTGCTGAGGGTTGAACCCTCAACCTTCTGATGAGTGACCCAGAGTCTTAACCAGTACACCAGCACTACAAAGGTTTACTAGCCTTAATTAGGAAGAAGTCATCTAATTACTTAAAGCAAGACTGCATGCCGATTCCAGTGCAGTGGTGGATCAAATGGTTAAGGCTCTGGGTTGTTGAATGAAGGATCTTGGTTCAAGCCCTGGCACTGTTGGGCCTTTGAGCAATACCCTTAACCCTCACTGCTCCAGGGGTGCTGTCTCACAGCTGAGCCTGTGCTCTGACATTATATGTGAATATGTGAAGACAGAAATTTACTGTGCTGTAATGTAGATAAAAAATAAAGGCATTTATTTCCATAAGAATTCATACAGTATATAGGGCAAGCCTTTTTAGCTAAATTAATTTATTTACAAAATATCTTCTATATAATATCATCTTCTATATGATTTCCCTTTCTTTATAAACACACAAAATCTCCCAGCTTTGGCTCTCCGTTTGGCAGCAGCGTTCCATCATAACCTGGTATCACCTTTCCTGATCCAGCCATGAGGATGATTTCAATAAGTTCTTCTTATGACAAAGGTACTCTACAGTCTATCTAAAAATATATAATCTAAAATAAGCTTGAAACATTTTGAAAGACATAAGTGTTTATTATCCTATAAACCAAAAATCTCCGTTTATATCCACCTCCATCCGAGAAGCTGTTTCTTGAAATATCTTATCGTTAACAGATTAATATTGAGTGCTCTAGAGCACTTTGTTTCTGCAGATCTGTCCATGACCCTGATATCACTGTTTTAATA
The DNA here is from genome assembly GCA_028566695.1 of Bagroides melapterus. Lineage (NCBI taxonomy): Eukaryota > Metazoa > Chordata > Actinopteri > Siluriformes > Bagridae > Bagroides > Bagroides melapterus. The sequence continues at coordinate 15,976,567 of JAOTRN010000002.1, read as the reverse complement.
ACACACTATCTAAATAAATCTTCCAGACTGCCTTTGGCTACTTTAGGTAATGAAAAAAAAAAGAGAGCCTGTTTTTTATTGTTTCCAAGCAACTGGCCACCCTCACAGACCCCATACTGGCTTACTAACAAAGGGGTCAGAACTGTGGCAAATAAATTTTGGTAGGTTATCACTAAGTATGATTCATATTTCAGATGCAGTGATCTAAATTAGAATTCTACAGAGCTCCGAGTAAGCGGTCGTTTATCTTGCTGCAGTTGGCCATCAAAATTTTGGCTGTTTGTCACAAAAATGTTTTTTTTTGGATACTTATTTCTCAAAGCCTGCATCACTACTTTAAAGGAACAAACACACTTACGATCATTGAGTAAGCATACGAATGTTCAGAGTAGGAATGCACATCAGTACACTGAAAGTATTGAGCAACATGTTCATTTATTTCCATCAGTCATCAGAACGTAGGACACAAGGTTAATATTGAATAGCGAATGCATGAATACGCAGTTTACTTGACGCCGGCGAAGCGGCGGTACAGCTGGTTCTATAAAGCTGCTTTTGTCAGCAACGAACACACTGCAACAGCTGCAGTTCATAGAAGGGAAGAAGCAAAGAAGCCTGAGAAAGTGCAACAGTGGCACAAAACTATTAAATAAACCCAATAAAACCACCTCAAAGAGGAGAGGTCAGATTTGTGACTGTTAGTACTACCAGTACTTAAAGTGAGTCAGTAACGTGAAAGATAAATGCTGCTTAATTCAAAACAACTCCAGGAGTTATACGAGTTTCAGACAGTGTACTGACATGGGTACTGCATACATGAGAAAGTGAGCAGACACTGCAGGATGTTCTAAACACGTCTAGGCAGCAGGCCAGCGAGCGTCGATGTGACCCGACGTCTGACAAAAGCTACACCGACGCAGCATTAATCACTAATTAGCAGTGGGCCTCACTGTCACTGCTTCCGGCTAAACACTTCTGCTAGAGCACAGACAGCCTCTGTACTCCATCTGAAACGACTACACCGGAGACGGCTGTGGAAGTGACGGATATACATGTAAGCCATGTTCAAACACGCATTCAATTCAATTCAATTCAAATTTATTTGTATAGCACTTTTTACAACGGACATTGTCTCAAAGCAGCTTTACAGAACATGAACATAAAAAAATGTTATATTATATTAGGAAATAAAAAATTACAAGTTCAAGATTAATAGACTTATATTTAAGTGTGTTTGTATTTATCCTCTAATGAGCAAGTCTGAGGTGAGTGTGGTGAGGAAAAGCTCCCTGAGATGGTAAAGGAAGAAACCTTGAGAGGAACCAGACTCAAAATTGAGGGTGTAATTATAAATATACAGGCTGACAATTGTGGATTGATCAAAGACCACATGTAGATGGCATCTTCTCTTTGAATGTCCGGAAACTTCATGGAGCATTAATTTCATTGTTAGGAACTACAGGTTAACAAGATATTTTAGCAAAATTTGAGAAACAAAAGGAAAAGTTGTACATTAGACATATACGTGTGTGTTGGTCTGGAAAATCTGTTAGTGTCGCTAAAATATACAGTACTGTGCAAAAGTCTTAGGCACCATATTATCTGTGGTACAAATTTTGTTCTATAAGTTTATGATGTCTGCATTATTATGTACAAGACCATTCCCTACAAAGATACACTAAAA
>JAOTRN010000002.1:15940887-15947245 GCA_028566695.1 Bagroides melapterus | reverse complement strand
CCATCAACTTGTGTAGAGCTAGAAATGAGTATTAAAAACTCACTGGATGATTTGTCTGGGCAGAAGGCACACTGTGACCCCCAGGCAACACCATAGAGACAGCAACACTCAGTATATGTAGTAGAAATACCAAGCACAGGATTAATGCATGTGGTATCAGGTTTAAGCTCCTGCCAGCAGACGTCCATGTGAATATAATCCTCATCAAGGAAAGCAGCTATAGGCAGAAAGAGATACAAGAGATATATAATGGGATATATATATACATACACACAGGAGGTGTGAATGACATGATTATATTATGTGAGAGTATCTCAGAAAATCAGACAGGATTATATAACGTATAATCAAAGTTATTCACTACACATATCAGTGGTTTTATTGTCATGGCTGATCAATGTGTATGTATATTGTTTTGTATATATTTGTATATATTTTTATTACCCTCTGTGCTGTTGGCAGCGATGCAGCGATGCTGCGTGTCATCCAGGATTAGTGGAGGTGTGCAGAAGCAGTTAAAGGAGCCAGGGATGTTCACACACTCTCCATTTTCACACGGATTCTCCTCCTTACATTCATCATCGTCTGATGGCACACGTGCAGAGTACAAGCTTATACCAAATTCATTACCTGACGTGCTCTGACCGTCTACAACGACTTAACATGAAAGCACTACAATGAAAGCACTACGTATCATATTAAAACACATGGTTTTATTTGTTTGTTTGTTTTTCAACAGCACAAATTAAAACGTCTTACCAACACACTCCATCCGGAAGTTGTCGTAGTAATATCCGCTGTGACAGAAGCAGTTGTACGTGGCATAGGCATTTTCACAATAACCATTTTTACAAATTTCCGGACCAAACATCTCACACTCATCTGCATCTGTGGACAAGAGTACTTTGGTGAAATGATGCGTCATTCATACTACACATACTATAAAAATCTCTATACACATACAATAAAAATACTGTATGTAGAATATAACCATAAGATCACCAGGCATTTCTTAGAAAAAAACAGAACATTCCCTGTTTATATTCTGTAATTATAAATGACAAGTATAAATAGGTGTCCATTTGAGGACTCCGGACTACCAAGATGGCTGTAATAGTCACACTATTAATGATTTTCAAAGACAATCATAAATAACTCAATGAGTAACAGTGAATTTAACACTTCCATCGGTGCATATTTTGTCATTTCTTTGTTTGAATACATGGCCAGGTTCAAAACACGACAAAAAAGAATTCATGGTAACAATTTCTGATAATTGTTAATTCTAATTGTAAAACCTACCAATAAGCACATCCTGATCATGACCATGATCTGGTCTGGACTCTGTTTTACCTCAAATTTGACTTGGTCTTGACCATAAGTCTCAAACGTACATTATATTAAAATAATAACCTTCTCAATGTCTTTGTCTATAATACAGTCTGGATTTGTACAATATGTAGAGTTTCCCATTGAAACCCAACAAGTAGGCCTTGATGTCCAACAGCACCAAAGGAGATACATCTAATGCAGATACCTGCTTGTTACAGATTTGTATGCATGAAATAACCTTAAAATACCTCAAACAAGGAAGCTCTCAAAACTTCAAGGGATCAACAGACAGACAACTGGAACTATGACAGTATTGAATATAACCAGAAAATGGGCCATGAGTTCCTGAACATGAACATGTAAGTAGCATCTTGTGAACTTTACTACTATATTGAAAGACTTGTCCTGGTCATGCCAGGATACTGATAACATGTCTGGTAAAACTGCTAAGCAAGCCAAGCACCTTCAATAAAAAGCACTGCAGATGAAAAAGTACCTCTAGTCAGGAGCTGACTGATGCCTTGGACTGAGGTGATGATGGGAAGAATGCCAGCACCATGAGGACACAGCTCCGAATATTCCACTGAGGAGATACACATTCACATCCAATTATCAGGTATATTTAAAGTGAAGGAGTGTGGTCAATAAAATAAGTCTGTCTATCTATCTATCTATCTCATTTGGGTGTGGTAATTAATGGTGCTAATCTACCTTGTCCACTTTGTGGGCACGGGTGGATGTTGCAGTTGTCTCCCCAGCCTGCTCCCACGGTGCAGCAGCATTCCTGCTTGGTGACATTTCTGGAGAGCACATTTTCACAGAAGTTGGCGCCGTTTAGGTTGTAGTAGCAATCCTTCCTCTGTTCATCATCCGAGGCACCGTGTGGAGGAGCAGGGGGTTCATGTCCTGTGGACTCTGATATGATTCCCACATTGAACACATAAAGAACACCAGTCAGAATGCTACAAGACAGAGGGACACTTTAAAACAGTCCGTACGCTGACGTTCCATGTATTAAGCTGGGGTTGAAACTAAAATGCTGAAACTGAAATATACAAATGCAGTTGCTCTCTAGGCTAGAGCTCAACAGTGCCACAGGAAACTGGAATCATTGCTCACGCAATGCTGTAATATTTACTGGATATTTCAAACATAGCCTGAATAACCCGATCAAAGTTCTATGGCATCTGGCCATATTTACACAACAGATTGAACAAAGGACAGAGCCAACGATCTTGTGTTTTTTTGATCAATTGATTGGAATATCAAGAGATTTAGAACATACTGAGAATTTTATTCATATTCTCTACTGTTATCTCACGCAAATTTCAAACCACGAGATAAAGTTACTCTAAAAATCTTTTCCGAAGTGCATTACTGGTCAGTAGTCTGCTTATGCTCAAGGCTGTTAGTTTCCACATGTAAAGTGCCAACAGCTCACCTTAAAGCAGAATTAACTTGACTGAAACTTGGCATGAGGCTCTACCTCTGCTGCATGCACAATATAAGAACCTGGACCCTCTTGCACAATTTGATCTGTGTATAAGTGAGATTTATAGGAATACTGAAATTACAAATTGTTTTCACCTGTTGTTGAAACCGAGTTATCGGAGCCACTTATCTTACCCGCAACGTAAAATTGGTTTGTATGTATGCGTGCAAGTGTGTTTATGTTTCTGTACCTGGTATGATCATGTGACGGGGTTTGCACTGTGTGGTACTGGGGTCAAATTCCTCCTCATCAGTAGGGCAGAGGCAGAGGAAGCTTCCTTCGACATTCTCACAATGAGCCTCACCACACAACTCACTACTCAGTTCACATTCATCAGCATCTGTACACACACACACACACAACAACACATGTATTTGTGACTCAGTTCAATTAATTAAACCACTTCTCATGGTAACAGAGTTAATAAAGTATTTTCTACTTCCATACCAACGCAATCTGTGCCCTCGGGTGTATTGATATATCCTTGGTCACAATGACAATAATAGGAGCCATCTGTGTTCTCACAGAAGCCATGCTTCCCGCAGATCATCTCGTCGTCACACTCGTCAATGTCTAAAAGGACAAAATTAGACTGAGTTTTGGATACTCAATAAAAGTATATGTAATAGTCAGACACATAAAACAACTGGCCCTGCGATGGACTGGCAACCTGTCCAGGGTGTACCCAGCCTTCGCCCGTAGATGGCTGGGATAGGCCCCAGCTGATCCCTGTGACCAGGATAAGCAGGTATGGACAAGATAGATAGATAGATAAAACAACTGAAGCTCTACAGTGACAATAAATATTATTATTATTATACTCTTATATTCTTGCTTTGGATGCTTTGTTGTTTTTTAAGTTTACTCAGATTTCAAATTCCAATATTTCTCCAACTTCTCTGATTTTCTACTAAATGCAATAATAACAGTATGTAGAGCTATTATATGAACATTTAAAGGCATGTATGGGTAGTAAAATTGCCAATTATGGTTAAACCTGCTATAAGCCAGTCTGTCAACAGTTTACAATGTCGTGCCGTTGTTCATCAGAATAATTCCAAGAGTGAACGAGTAGGAGACAAGCAGGAGTCATAAATTAGATGAGGTGTGATGCTCTTGTTTTGGTCTCGTACGTTCAGTGGGTGCAGCAGTCCGATGTGAGTCTGGGAAGCTTCACCCTGGAGCATGAAAACTGTGGAGTAATGATCACGCAACAGAGCCAGGGGGTCAGATTACGTAACTGTTATGCAACAGTGTAAATCCTTTATCTTTCCTAATATTTTAAAAGGAAAAAAACTAATAGGTCATCTACACCAGAGCTGGTTATCATATCAACCGTTAAAAGGCTTGTTGTCCGTGTGGAGATGACGTTCGTCTGGCTTCTACAAGCCACATGACGTAATTGCAGAACAAATTTGAGCCTTAACAACACAGGCTTTGCATGCCGTGTCGTGCACACGGCAGCTGGTTGAACTCCTTTGATATATACACACGATTCTGACTGCTCATTACACACAATGTGTGCCCTGCAAGCAATCTTTTTCTAGTAGTTGTGGCATTTGTCATGAATTTTTAACAGTACCACCTGCAACACTGGAGCACACGCACAATAGGACTAACACGAAAGAGTATACGAGCCTGTGAGGTGCTTTTGTCTTTGCAAAACCTCTATAATCATCATCTCCGTGGTCTTTTACTTTGAAAAATCAGCCGTGGGATAACACTGAGTGTATTTCATCCATTACTATTTTACTCATGCAAGAGGACTGGATGCCTATTGCCAAAAAGCACCACAACGTTGGCACACAGATTAAGCAGCTGTACAATATGATTAATATACTCATATATCATAGCCATGCTGTATGAACATATAGGAAAAACCTCGTTCTGTGTGTATAGCAGCTTTCTGTCATATTACCGAACCTGGAGCTGGTAGAGGGTTAAACCTCAGCCGTAGTCTATTGAAATAATATGTTACGGAAGGGCGCTCTGTTTAGATATTTTTGATCAAAAACTAGATCTAAGTAAAGGATTAAAGTTTCCTAAAAAGCACAGGAGGTCTGAGACGGTCACGAGAGACAGACTCCCACCAAGCAGCACTATCCTGCGGTTGGACTGAAGGGACAGGAGCCAAACAGCTGGAAAACAATCAGACACTGAAGTGGACAGGGAATACTCCACCACAGCCAAAATTACTCCAGGCTTAATAAGGCTACAATAAAGAGCAAATGTGATATCATGATGTTCTTATTATTTTATCTGAAGTTGCACAAGTTCTGAACCACCGTGCAATCTCACTCACACACACACAGATTCACACCACAGTGCCATAATAAACCCACAGTCCGCTCTAATCTTCAGCACAGGTTGAGAGAAACTCTAGCCCAGACCCGAGGAAATGTCTTTTATGTCTCTCTGTAATACATTTCCTTTTGTGTTAAAGGCTTAAGTGGGATTTTGAACAACACTGCTAGTGGTCTGACCAGCTGTGAAACCCCAGGAGAAAGTAACAGGAGAGTTCAGTTGCTACATCATATTTATTTAAGGCCTTTTTTTTCCTCTCGTTTGAAAGATGACAAAAGCAGGACTTCCCCCTCCTTTAAGCTAGAGAGTAAGCCAAACTATCAGATATCATGTCAGGACTGTAATAAGTGCCAAAATGACTGGTTACTCGCTGACGTGAGGGACGAATATAGCAAGAGAACAAGGACTCATTGAGTGCAGGCAAGAATTTGTGCAATCACTCCATGAAATTTGGTGACTGGGAAATTTGGAGGTTTTTTCCATTATCAAATTTATTAAGGAGGCTGTGAAAGAGGGATGACCAAATTAGTGCACTTACACTGTTGGTCTTTTCTTGTCATTTAAAAATCATATAAACATATAAACATTCTTTTACTAGAAGCAAGATGGCTTCCGAGATATTAGATATGACTCAATAAGACCAAGTGTGGTTTGGAAATGAATTTAATATTCTTTTTTTTTTATATGATCGCCACACACACACAGACACACACAGACAAACACTCGCCTTCTATTGTCAAACATAGCCAAAGATAATCTGTGTCTCTCAGCATCCCCCGTCTTCCAAATTCTTAAAGAAACAATCAAATTACGCAGCCTGGTCATTATATATAGGTGATGATTTTTTTGTAAGTGGATGAAAAAGTTCACTAAGTAACTGGAACGTCTGGAAGCCGCTCGTCCGTTGCTTTATTAGGATGATGGAAGCACCTTTCAGGCATTTCCAAGATGAAGTGGAAACAAGTGGGCTTTGTCTAGAGGTCTGTGCTGGAGAGTTGGGTTTTGGCCTCCACAGCTCAGAGCACAAGGTGGCCTATGGGTAAATGCCTGAGCTGTTATTTAATGTGGCTTTCACAAGCTGGCCAAGGTGAGAGCCGTCTGCCAATTATGACCTCTCTGACAACCACAAATACCCAGTAGTGCTGGAGAGCAATCCAGAATCTAATGCTGATGCTTAGATGGAGCTTTTAATGCTCACTCTTCAGAATATGCACTGTCAAAAATGACTAA
>JAOTRN010000002.1:15869413-15885605 GCA_028566695.1 Bagroides melapterus | reverse complement strand
AGATAAGATAAGATAAGATAAGATAAGATAAGATAAGATAAGATAAGATAAGATAAGAGAACAAAGATAACCAAAGTTGTACAAGATAACCAAAGAATAAACTAAAATATTTGCAATATTGTAATATATCATTCATTCATTGTCCATACCTACTTATTCTGGGAATAGTCGGGTCACAGGGATCAGCCAGGGTCTATCCCAGCCATCTACGTTACACCCTGGACAGGTCACCAGTCTATCACAGGGCCACATTCACACTCACTCCTATGGGCAATTTATAGATGCCAATCAACCTACAATGCATGTCTTTGGACTGGGGAAGGAAACCGGAGTACCCGGAGGAAACCCCCGAACATGCAAACTCCACACATGTGGCAGGGGCGGGAATCGAATCCCCAATGCTGGATGTGTGAGGTAAACGTGCTAACCACCAAGCCACCGAGCCTTCATTTTTCCTTCATTGCCTTCATTTTTTCATTGTATATATTTCACATATCCATTAGAGGCATATGTCACATTATATAAAGTCACAAAAGTGAACTGTATTGTATACATGCACAAGTGTAAATGCAAGAAACTGTGGGATTTGGCCAGTTTGCAAGAGACTTTGAACTTCCTGCATTTCTGGGACATTAGACACAGTAGTGAAATACTCTATCATTATCTGTCTGGTGGCAAGCTTAAATAAAATATGTTGCACAATTCCTGAACATACTCAGGACAGGAAAACCCTTCACATGGTACAAGACTGGCATTTCAAACTATACACACAGTTCTGAAAACCACAGACTTTCCTGGACTCAAATATCGTTTGTACATATCACAAACACAAATAAAACTATGCCATTTAAAGGTCTGGTTTTGAATCTGTTTGTTGTGTCACTTCATGATGGGACATTTGGACAGCCGATATCTGATTACAATCTAAACTAACTAGACAGATGTCTGTTTCACTAAAGCATGTAACTGACACCTGGATAAAGCCTGACATTCACTTGGCTAGTAAAGTTTTAGACATCTTTAGACAAGCTGACTGTCTCCTGGCTTTTTACCCAACATGATCTTTGCAGGATGACCGCTGAGGCAAGATTAAAAAGTAAATAACACATTTCCATGTCATCTTGTTGGAATATGTTTATAGATGTAGTATAGTTATAGCTGTATAAGTTTATTTGTAAAATAAAATAAAATAATAAAAAATCTGATTTGTTTGTGGCTGTTTGACAGAATACAGTCACATAGACATACAGTGTTTTTGTTTTTTTTTAGATCAATGCACAATTTTTGTCATAAAAATTAAAACCTGAGGCAAGCATCAGCACCCCCACACAGATTTAAAAGCCATCTGAAGAAATTCAACAACACAAAAATAGAAAAATAGAATAAAATAAAGCATGTAACAAACAGCAGTTGAGACAGTTCTCAGAAATCAGATGCATCACTACTATGCCTACAGTAAGGTGTTGTTAACAATTGGTGCAGCTGAGAGTGTTATAATGACCTTTTTCCCCACCCGCCTTCGTGAGAGACACCTGGCTGACTCTCACGCTGGTACACATGCACGCTTCGGACCAGATGTCTCGCCTTGCGATCTCAGTTCATTTCCTCACTGAATGAAGTCACTGCTGCCCTTCGCTATATTTGGACAAAGGGGCCTCATTTTCTTTGTTTGATGTCATCATCATTAGCTCAAGGCTCACTGCATTTATGCTTTGGGTGAACAAATTTTCAAGCCTTGTAGCCAGGATTAAACGCATGAAACCTTCTGGAGAGTCGAAAAGCTCCTTTTAAAGCCTCAATAATACCATTCACTTAATTAGATCTGACTATGAAAGCATATACAGTATGTGTGTGGTCATAATATGAGGCTGATGGTTGAGTGCGATGTTAAAAGAGTGGTTTAATGTCCTGTGATTTGCTTAAAATAAGATGATTAGTTGTTGACTCCTAGACCGAGTGGATTGTGTAACTAAAGAAGAGGTGGTTATATAACACATCCTAACTGCTTTAAGATTGGACCAGAAGCTGAAGGTCATTATTAAAGGGAATCACTATAGTCTAGACATCATCAATTCCTTTGGGAATGATAAGAGCCACGTAATATCCATTGCATGTTCTTTGTAATCGAAACAGACAAATCTAATTACATAAGAGCTTTGTAAAGCGTGTCAGTGTGCTTTGCGAGTATATTGTTTCAAACTGTTGTTCATTATGTCATTAAATTTAAATGAGACAAAGCCCACAAGCTTCAACAGATGTGGACACCACTGATGAAAGCATTCTCTTCAGAACTTTGCGGTTTTGTTCATGGACTTTATCTGGTAAGTGTGAAAAGGTCATTATGTAAGAGACATCCTGGAACAATACTCACACATAGGAAGCTAATTTCATCGTTGTCCAAAAGATAAGACTGTTAACGAGTGCAGGAGCAAACACGTTTAACTAGCTAAGACAGAAACTACTATTCCCCAAGCCCACTGACCACAACAACTATATAAGCAAATTTTGGTCAAACTTATGTGGATTGTGTTTTTGGCTTTTCTTTTCTTTTCTTTTCTTTTCTTTTAAAAATCTTCAAGATCTGTAGGCATAACGCTATCCGTCAGCCCCTACATCTTGTGTCAGGGATTAGACTAGCTTGAAATTTTGGACCCTTATCAGCTAATATTGCCCACAAAAACGATGAGGAGTTTTATGACGGTGTGATGTCGTTGGGTCTAACCTTTGCACCCTATTGTAGACGATCTGTCTACTCCCCTGGACAGAAGACCTTCAGAGAATGTTAGTCTGACAACTTCTGACCTTCCTGAACTTTTAATCTTGTTCATCTCCCAGAACAGCTCAGAATAACAAGTTCCAGGGGTCAGTAAAAGTACAAATATTAGCTGTGCATGGTCAATTTATACAGGAGAAGTGATTTAGTCATATGCTCCATTCCCATGGTTGAGAAATACAACATGGTATCATTTAAAAATATTTTCATGTCAACTTACCCACCTTTCTTACAAACTAACTGAAATTTATGTCTTTACTGACACATTAATGTTCCCCACTGTTTGCAAATTCTCCACACACCAGCAGACTGGTTACAGTGATACCACAACAGAGAGTTGTATTATCAACACTAAACACACATGGGGAAAGTTTCTTTGAGTTGAAAGGAGAAGAAGCCAGTGAGGACTGGTTCTACTTCCCCTCGCTGAGAAATCAAAACTTAGCTGTGCCACTGAGGACATATTACACTTCAGACAATTAGTGTTCAGCCACCTGGAGACAGTGATGGGAATTCACCTGATGGAGAATAGTTCATGAGTCGGGAAGATATAGCGTTACACCCCTTCGTTTGGCTGTTATGTTAATCAAAAACAGCTTAGAACTGAGGAAGGATACAACTGAGCACTTGATGGTTCCTTTTTGATTTGAACTCACAACCTTCTGATATTCTTCTTGGGCTTTCATACCACGTTTTCATACCCTTTCAGTCAATCTTCATAAAAAACCTTAACATACAACTTATTAACAGCACCTTATGAAAGATTCATCTCTACACAAGCATAACATTACCACATCCACATCTCCACTCCTCTAAATTATTTTATTAAGATATCATAGTATAGATCCTTCCATTGCATGTCCTCCGCATGTCCCCATGTGGGTTTCCTCCCACCACTGAACAATATACTAACCCTGTGGTGTGAATGTTTGTGCATGGTGATGGAATGTGAATGAATGAATGAATGAATGAATGAAAGAATGTAGGACTATTTAAACGTTTTAATACACTAGGTAATTGATAGTTTTCCTATAATTTTAGACCTCCACCATCCACCATTGTAACCCACCTGCTTTTAGGTTGTCTGTGCATCCATTTGAGATTCTCATTAACATAATATCACAACTCCACTGTCATTATTGTCACTAGTTTATATGCCTGAAATACCCTTAAAGCATGTTTCAAAAAAGATGGCAGCTATTTGGACCCTGTTTGGATTACAACATCTAATCAGTTCAACTACTAGCTAAAATAATAATTCTATAGAAACCCCACCACCCTTTCTTGAGATATCTCACTAACAGGAATCTTGCGCAGCTAGACCTGATGTCTGAGGCATTAAAACTCAGTATTGAAAGAAACAAGCAATATTGTTTTAATAATAAATAAGACATTTTCATATTTAAGTTAATAACAATATTCCTGATAAAGCTTCACCCGAGGTTTTAATTATTGTTTTCATAGAATTCCACAATAAGCCAAGTTTCTCACTACTTCGCATTAGTTCTAATTGAACTCAAACCAAATAAATGATACAATACATATTAAAAAATACATTTTGATTCAATAATAAAGTCATACACGTTCGTCACTATTTACATTTGTCCTAGAAACCAATTTCAATCAAATGTAGTGTGACAGTGTACATTATTTATTAAATGTATTTTAATACTTTTTAACTGAATTCAATTTAATAACAATAATAATACTTTAATTCAATTGTTTTCTTATTTTAAGGTGAGTTGTAACTTACACGGTAACACAGCACTGATTTTTGTTATCAGCCTCTCATTCATTTGTCTTAATTTTTTCTGATTATGCAGCTGAACCACATAACTAGAAGAAATGCATAAAATACTGTATACTTAAGCAACAAACATTCATTATATAAAATTTCATAAGACATTTCAACAGATGCCAGGTCATATCCATGGTATATGTGCCATATAAGTTGCTGTAAATTTATTTGCATGTGAACATCTTTTAGACTAAGTTAAATTTATTGCATCATAGCAAATGAGTTTTACTCTATAACAAGAAAAAGCTCTTCTTAGTTTTGGCTCAGAATGCTGTATTACTACTCATGGCAGTTCTTTTTGGCTCGGACATTTTCTCATAGAATTCTCTCCACATTCAGTCATTAACATTTCATCTTTCTTAGAGAGGAAAATAACGTGTTCTTTCCACTGTTGTCATTTAGTCAACAGATCAAGTAAACATAGGGAAATAAAATTTAAATTTGATGAAAACTAGGAGATGTTTTAAGGACAAGAACAGATTCCATGAATATTTTCCTGTAAAATTGGATGCAGAAAGAGCTGAGAGACAGAAGCCAAGTTTCTGCTGGGACATTCAGTACATGGGCTTTGTGGGTGTGCCAACTACTGCGCATTGGTAGTTGGGTAAATTGTTCAACACCCATCGCTGCAATGCTGAATTGATGATTGTTTGCATTTAGGTGGCTAGTGGAAACAGCAGTCGTGTAGGTCCCTTTGTACAACAAATGTTAACATGGGAGAGGAGGCTTGGGAATACAGACTGCTTAACAGACCTAGTTTATAAAACTATGATCATTTAAAATAGAAATCTCAGGCATTGTCACTGTTTTCCCTACTTGACAACAAAAGTCTTAATAGCAAAAGTCTTTGTTTTATTAAATGTTTAAGTTATCCAAGAAAAAAAGCACAAAAACTCTTCAAAATGATACCACAACTTCGAAAATGATGCTGCATGAATAAAGTTTCCTGAAAGAATTTAATTGTGTTCTGCAATGCCTCTATTTTCTACAAAGCACCAAAAATGCAGTTCACAGTTGTGTCTGAACATGTAGAAGTCCATTTGTCTTTCTGAACTGTTTGGAAAGAATGAACCCACATCCAACATCCAAGCATTTAGCATCGATCAGTTAATGCAGAAATTTTCTGATATGAAGGCTGTGTTTGAGGACTGGAAATAGTCAGTTGGCTATGCACTGACTGTCTAAACAAATCTCTCTGACATCAGACAGGACTCTCTGGCATCAGCTGCCTGGTCTGGTATTTTGAGTACTGTGAGCAAATGGACAGCAACAAAGCAACAGTAAAATGGCACGATTCCAACACCCTATATTTAGAAATGGACTGGAAATGAATTAAGAAAAGGGGGACAGCAATACCAAAAATCCCTGGGTAGGGTAACAATTCACCAGTGTTCGGTGTAAATTTAGACACTTCATCAGGCCAAGTAAGAACCTTTCAATAAAGAGGAAAAAAACAGATTTATCCGTATTTACACAATGCTCATGTTTCCATCTGAACCAACTGGTGAGTCATCCAAATGCCATTTATTGTATAAAGGCTTGGCATTATTAGCATCAGTCAGAAAGCTGGTTGGCAAAGAGGTGATAAGTGGCGTCTGGTGGAGGTCAACTAGAAATCCAAATTTGCCCAAGTTCTCGTAAAATCCTCAGACCACATCATACGTAATTTGAGTTCGAGAATCCAAACATGTAGATCATCAGGGTAATTTGGAACAACAGCACACTGGCAAAGGGCATAATTGTTATTACACTTTACAGCTGAAACTGGAGAAACTTTGGGACTATGAAACATGCTTTAAGAATGACAGAATTGTTCCAACTGAGGAATTTTACATGTCTTTGGGCTTAAAAATCAAATTGCTGGGTGCGATTTTCTTATGTAAATACACAGTATCAATATGTGAAGCTACAGGACATGACACACAGACATTTAGCTGTATATCTTGGTATGATATTAAACTGTAAATATGTTTGTTATAAAGTTATACCACAGCAGTGTGCAATTTCTAATTATGACTGGACAGAAGGTGTTAGCTTAGAGTTTCCATTTTCCACACTGGCTTTTTAACCACTTCTACAATAATCATATGATGGATGCTTTGGAAGGCTTTTAAAAGGTAATGACTTTAAATATTAGTCATTTATTCACTGAAGGGAAAAGAAAGTCAACCAACGTGTGAATCTGCAACTGACAGTGACCACACTAACACTGTGATTATAACTTAACTGATATAATTTTAACAAGCATCTCATTGACTGACATACTAATTTCTACATACAGGCTCAATAAACTATTTCAGTAGCCTGAAACAAGTACTTGGGGGGTAATAATCTGTAGAAAATCTCATAAGCATATAAAAAAAAAACTGTCTGTAGCTCTGACTCTAAACATGAGGCAGTTTTTTTTCTCCAGCAGCTCCGGTGTTGTGGCTTGACTGATCAGATGCAGCTATATACATAACAGAAAACAGCTCAGCAGACCAGAGACTAGCTACAGGGCTAAATACATTGCTTCAGAAAGATGAGAGTTCTTTCAGAATTAAACCGAATTTCCCTTTTATTTATCTCTCTGCTCTGTTTAGCAAACTAACAACAAAAACAGAGTGTTTAAAGATGAATGGACAGTGAAATACACTTTTATTCACCCTGTCTTCAATACAAATTAAAGCCGTTGCCTTTGTTAAGAGTCCAGGGTGCATTATAAGCTAAATTTGTCACCCTTCGTCTTGTTAGCAGCGCCACAATAAGCAGGGCAGGACATTTTATGTAACTGGACCTTTACAAATTTTATTGAGATCCACTGGACTACACTAGAGTACACAATATGTTCCCAACAGTGTGGTAGTAATTAAGACTATGTAATGTTGACTTATATTTGGAAATCTGTGGTAAATAGAGCTATGAGGGAGGCAGTAGGGGTGCGGTAGACATGCCGTTTTCACATTATGATCCACTGTTACTCACGAAAATAACACCCAGTTTCCCTCATAGTGGTAAACCACCCTTACCTAATGTATCAGCTTTTCCCAAGCATTATGTCTCAATTCCAAGGTTCCTGTCTCGCTCTTTTCATTAGGGCCCTTGCACCTAACATTTACCATGATTCTGGAATATATAAATGGCAATATTTTCCCCCTAAATATATCAATGAGTGTGTAATAAAAGTTGTTTTGGCACATCACCCTTGACAGCACACAGAAAGCTGGTACGATCTTTGTCCTCAGTCAAGTAAAACTAAAATAAGCCAGAGGTTTCTGTCACTTTCGAAGCACGCACGTAAATTGCAACCCTCTGTACGACTTTATCCTCTTGTGGTCACTCTCGTATGCAGGTCTGCGAGACTGCGGTGTAAAACAGTCTGCTTCCAGCACATTTACAGCACCCTATATTTAATTGGACAGGGACATGTGTCTCCTTTTGGCTCTGTACACCAACAGGTTGGATTTAAATGTTATAGTCCAGGATGTCAGCTTTAATTGAAGTGTGTTTACAACTATTTTATGTGACTCAGGAACCAAAGACTTTTAATTCACACTATCCTCATTACAGGTCACATTATTCAAAAACATCTGATTGCTCAGTTATTTCTTGGTGATCTGTGTGGCAGTGCATCAATACCAAGCTCTACGGTGTGTTCTTTAAGAACTGAATCATTTCTGAACTTTGACCTTATTACCACAATTCCATTTCAATGCCAGGAAATAGAATTGCACTTCATCTAATTATATTCCAGTGATTTTAATGTAATTGACTTTTATCAACATCTGTCTTTCCCAAGATTTAATAGTATGTAAAGAGCAAATGCCTTCATTATCATGTTGTAATATTTTACCCACAACCATGTGGATTCAATCAGACACTTAATGATGAAGGAGAACATTGCCCTAACTCTAATCATTACGACCTTCTCCAGATGCCTGTCCGTTTCGTTTTATGGAAGTAGGCATACAGCATCAGAAGCTAGTTTAAATATTTATTAGCTTTTTCACTCTTCTGGCTGTATTTCCTCTGCCATATAAAAATGCCTTCTAAATACTTCTAAATGCTTTGATTTAATTGACAAATATTTATTATAACGTGACAAATAAATAACTAGTCGTTGAAATATATAACTCCAACATGTCATCATGCCAAGCAAAATAAAATTCATGATATATTATATTATGACATTTAAGACCAATAGATCCAAGAAAAACAATAGATTAAGAAAAATGTGTGGCCTGTTTTCATTTAATGTGTTTGCAACACAGTTCTGCACCTGGCATTTAAGATAAAGCCTTGGATTATGGTCTCCTCTATTATCCATAATGCACAGGGCCAAACATCAGTGAACGATTATACCCCAAATGACTGCACTGTTGTGTATTCAAAGCATCTCCAATCACTGTCCATTTGGAGAAGATACAGCTGATCATGGCACATTTTGCCTCGTTTATAAAAGGATTAATGTGTCACAAGACAGATGTCTTAATTAACAAGATCCGGTCTTTTCATGTTCCCTGAGGTTGAAAGTATTTAAGTAGTTCTATATCACGACTAAATGACGGGGATCATTTCAGAGGATTTGAAGATTTTACCTAAATGAATGTCTTCTTTAGTTCTCTAACTCAATAACGTTCCGCTGTCGATCATAGTGACACATGCCTGCTCTTGTATGCAGAAAGAGATGACAGCACTTTACTCTGAGTATGTTATGCTACCCTGTGATGCAGCATTAGCAGAAGCTCTACAAATGTGTTTGACTGGCTTTATGTGTCTCCGAAGACCTTAACCATCCTTGTTTGGTAGCTATAGTGAAAAGCTGACTGGTGGTTAGAAATAGCCAGTGATATCTAAGGGAACAACTAGGTGTAAAATAAAATAAAAATAAATAAATAAATAAAAAGACTGTTGAACAACCAAAACCTTACATTTACAAACCAAATGAAAGAACCTGACCATTAATATGACAGTTTGATGGAATGAGACAAATTGGCACTTGCTAATTAGCTTATTATCTCTAGTTTCACATAAAAAAAGGCATGCTAGTTCTCAGTATTTTACTCCACTTCTACGAATCCACGTTAACCACCAATGGCAGTAAGTATCTTGTGTACATGGGCACACATACAGAGACCTTCTATCAAAGACTCATAATGATGTATGATGTATGTTTGCTAAAAATACAACTGTCATACAGCCATCTTTCCTTGGAACCTTCTTGACATGTTCTTGCCAGATCAGTGGTGGCTCCAGTTATCTGAGGTTCAAAGAATCACAATTACATAAGTCACTACCACTCTAAACTGCCAAGCCATCTGGATAATGTAGGCCACAGTGTTATGCAACTTAGGAATTAATACCTTAGGAATTAACTGGAAAGGTGCTCACAGATGGCCACCAAATTCATGACCCTGGGGGGAGTGCGGTTATAAATTCCTTACAGTATATAACCAGATGGTGCACAGTGATACCTATGTAAGCATAATATATTGCAATGATTGGCAAGCCTACAAATAATACCCACTTCATCCCATAATTTGTCTTGTTGCTGTAGGGACTGTGTATCCAGCCTGCCTACTGGTGATGATGATGACATCCAGCAACCAGTATGTTTGCCACTTGGTCTAAATGGCACGTTAGGACAACACAAGGAACGCTTACCAACTCTGGCTCATCTTCATCTCTAATAGGTCAATCGATTAATTTTCAAAACCGGATGGCCAATCTGACTACGATTACAAAATCATGGTAGTTACGTAAAAGTCAAACCATGTATATTCTTGATGATGGTGACATGAAGATCCATTTGAACCAGTCATGTGGTCACATGGCAGGAATTATAGCCAATATCCTTAAAGAAATGAAGGTTTAGACCCCTCAAATCTAGACTTGAATGGAACCCTTTCTGCAATTTTTCTTCTGACCAAAGCAGCTCTATTTTGCAACAGGTGGACACATTTGAACTTTCAGTCAGATATCATTCTAACTAGCGCTCGACACAACGTCCCTTCTTTCACTTGAGTATAACTTTTTCCATTACTTCATGGTTTCTATCTTTTCATTTCAAGGATCATCAGTAGATGCTCTAACCAAGGCACATGGTAGTTTGTATAAAATGAGGTCACTTTTGAACAGGAGTATTGGAAAGATTTTAGCTGTAATTTAGGTTGTGATTACACAGTTAGACACTACACTACTATATATCAGAGGAACATCTGAGCTTTTACTCAAAATCCAATCATAAAACTGCATGGAACCTTTCCAATTAGGTTTCTTTATCGACACAGCTATATTTCAGCAAATGAGAACATGCTCGTACTTGTTTCCTAAGTATGTTTTCTTTTTTTTTAAACTGCAAAATAGCTGGAACTCATGTTTGCCACTAGAGGCCCATATAACATGTCAATTGCTCAAGAGCATCAATTTTCACTAACACTTGAAGTGAGGCGTGAGAATAGATGGTAGAAAGGAGACATAGAGAGAGAGAGAGAGAGAGAGAGAGAGAGAGAAAGAGGACTCCAACAGGACTGGAGTCAATGTGCTAAACTTAAAGACTTGAGCAATGTGTCTGGCTAATAATTAGACCAGATAAGACAGACACAATCACAGATGAAATGCATGACATAACACATAATACATCATATACATAAAGATTTTAGTTCTACACACAATCTTCTATCCAAACAGGTGCAGAACAGACAGTCATGAAAAGACCTCATAATCTCTCCACAATTAAAATCATATAATAATATATAACGGATAAACACAGTGCTTATATTTGAACAGTAATCAATTATAAGGATCCCATAATAAATATATTAGCGTGATAGTAGTTAATACTCTGCAGGCAATTTCTTGAGTGCAAAATTAAAGGAAATCTTTGGGGAAAGTGTTACCACATGTTTTGAAATATTCTCTTCCTCATTATCATGAACTGCCTTCACAAATGGTTTTCTCTCTCATTTATTCCAGCAGTGAAAGGGGCCTGAATTGCTAAACAATATAATTAGATTAAGGATTAAATGCTGAACGTTTCTTATCAGATTTTACACGATAAACAGTCATTTTGGTAAATATTCTTAAAAGCATCTGAAGCAGTCTACTATAACTAGTATATGTATTGGAAAACAAAGCACAAAAAGGGGGAACAAATACATATAGATCTAACAGTTGTAATGTTCTAAAGGTGTAATAATCCATTTGGTGTAGTAGGTCATGGGTTCATGTGGAATGCTGAATCTGCATTTTTTTGTCGTGTTGACGTTACATAATCCAGTGTTTGCAGAGAATCCTTACAGAATAGCTGCCCTAAATCACTGAAGAGGATGTCCCCTTGGCTCCGGAAAGTCCTAACCCCTCACACCCTCCACACTGCACAGTCACACTGTCCAACAGGAAAGCCAAAGGTCAGTGGTCCACCCTGCATCACCAGCACACCCACCAGCAGCAGGAAGCACTACGTCACTGTCTACTGTCACACTTCTGACCTTTTGTCAGACTAAAATAATAAAAATGAAGCAGAAATCGTAAGAGTAATTTGACAATTATTTCTATAGATATAAAATAAAATTTGCTTATTTTTTGCATCCGATTTAAACATTATGAATATCCATCGGCTCGATCTCCCTCTATCATGCAAAAGCCTTCAATCAAGTGTAAGGTTAATATTTGCTAGTGAGTTTGGCTCTTGGTTTACACAAAAACTAGCTACAATCATGCAAACTTGCTAGCAAACCTGGCTACTCACATTAAGCACAATGTACACAAACGTCAGTGTTACGATTAATTTACAGAATAATAACAGACATAATCCATTAAACAATGCTAAGCAACACACATAACAAACACTTCGGGATTTTTAATCTTTATTTTTTTTCTTATTAACGATTTTCAAACAAAACATTACAACTAGCGGAATCTAAAACATATTTCAACCTATGCGTGTAACAACACCTAATTATAACAGTTAGACTAGAGTCAGCCATATAGTAACATGTCCTTCACAAGGTGAAATGTTATAGCATCAGTGATGTCTTTCTGCCGTTTGGAACACTTCTCATATGGGGCAACGCTGGCAAAAGCATCCGAAATGGACTTTTGCTTTGGACAGCAATAAGAACTTGCTTTGCACTCATCATGTTGCTGACTTAAATGATGAAATGAGTCATGTTCCCACGTGTTGTGGCAACAACTGCATAACACTCCCGACAAAGTACCTCTTTTGGGTAATATGGTGATTAAAAATAGTTCCATATAACTATATAAGTATCTTCCATTTCAGCGCTTCTGTTCCTCGCTCTTTTCTCCATGCGCATGCATGCGGAGCCCGCGTGTCAAAATGTGACGCAATAAACGTGTGCTTCGTAAATAGTTTTTAGTTTTTAGTAAAGAACCCTTAAATCAGCATGAATTAAATGATACCAGGCAAATATAGAACCATGCAATTTCTTAATCAAATGCAAAGTTATGTAAACATTTTGCTGTACACCGCACCTCCTGCGATGTGACTATTGCGCATGCACACATCGCGATGACAATGCTGAAATGATGTATCGTGCAGCCCTAGTTGTAAGTACTATTTCCTCAGACAGCGAATGCACACTTGAGCAACTGCTTTTAGATATTACCATGTCGCGGATTTCACAGGCCACAAAATAAGAAGAAATTATGATTTAACATAGAGTATGGCAATTTCCAGAGGGAATGAAGATACTGTATATGTGAAGTCTGTCATTAAAGAATCTTAAAGCCCTGGTGACTTGCTTCCTGTCTGGCTTGGGGGATGAAGTGTGTAAGTCTGGCTAGATTGGAAGAACAGATTTCTAGCTTGTAGTATGGGATAGCTTTACCAGACAGAATCCTCCAGTGCAAAACTCTACACAAAATGCTGCAGGTCTGAGATCACTGTCATGAAACCCTGTTTATAAACTACACAAGTGAATAGAATGCAAAGTGGGTTGCATATTTTTTTTGCATTGACGTAGCTCAGTAGTGAATCCGGTGTCTTCATGTTGCTTCTTAGTTCTACCATTTATAGTAGTACAAAGACTTCAAGTACTGGGAGGTATAAATATATAAAATTCTAATGTTGATGGGTGTTTTTCTATTGCTCATAATATCTCCTACAAATACTGATAACAAGCCTTTTAGGATTAGATGTATATCCTTTCATATCAACACGTCTGCTTCTAGAATAAATACAACTGGCCTGCACTGGCAACAGTTCTGTAGAACTATATTTAGACTTGAGGTTACAGTAAAAAGAAAGATTGGTCTCAGTTAATCATTTTAAAACTCCCACAAAAACCTCAAATTTCCCCTGAGGAGAGTTTCTGGTGTCTGAGTAAATCTTTGGTCACTAAGTGCTGGTTTTAGTCATACAGTAACAGTAACAAGTGAGCAGGATGTGACTAAGAGGCAGTGCAATAGGAAATCTTGCCTTTAACCATTTTGTCACTCAGTAGGCTTCAGATGAGTTCTAAAAGTGGTGGTCTTGTTCACTATTAAGGATTCCACTTGTCCCATTTCAAAACAAGGTGCAAGCAGCTCACAGAGCTTCAGGCCAGATCTTTAAATTTTAGCAGGTAAGGTTTCAGACTGTTTTCAAGCTGTTCCAAGCACTAACTTACCTCAGATTAGAAAGGCAGTGCTTCCTTCACAACAGCCTCCAATGTCAGTTAACCATTCGCCACCTAGTATTATCTAAGAGTTGGCCAGTGAAACAGATCACCTCTGGGAGCACCAAAAGTGTGTGCTGCACACGCAAACTGAGCTCACGCGACTCATCACGGAGAACAGGATGGGAGACCAAACAAGGCCCAATGCTCAGTCTGTCTGTCACTACTTATCACCTCAGCAGCTGTTCCTGACTCCTGGAGCAATGTAGACAAGGAACGGAATAGAAAGAGTTATGATACTGACCTATCGATACCCTAATTCATATACAGGAAGCAGACTAGATTTCAGCGGACATAATGATGAACATGAGCCTAAATATAAGTAAAGTAAAATTATTTACAGTAAGGTGAGACTTGACAAAATGGAAAATTGAAAATTATTGACAGAAAGCTGTACCAAGACCTTAGAAAGAATACAGACCTTATCACAAAGGACTATGGGGAGAAAAATAATTGATAAAAGATATAACAATAAATTAATCCCAGTGAACAGTCAGTGGTCAGAGATGCGTAGGAAGTCCTTTTCTGTTTTTGTTTTGTTTTGTTTTTGTATGTTTTTACTTTGGTAATGAAATCACAACCAACTGACTGAACCATCAAAATTATATTTATCATCAACTTATATTTATTACATTATTAATCTGTTTGACTGGTTGTTTGAATTGAATGGCTTTAATCCAAAACTACCATAACTCAAAAATAAAGATATATCAATAATCTCAACTTGGACCTATTGTGAAAATTCCAGGAATAATACGATCTATGATTGTAATAAACAGCAAAAATATTATAATGAATGCTTACAGTGGGTTTGGAACATAACACAGTAATCTATAACAATAACGTGTGTAAAAACTGAAGTGGACTGAAAACTTTTCCAAACCATTGTACAGAACTAGCATTATAATTAAAACGCTATTAACGAAATTAAAAAAGGTAGTTCCAGATCAGAGTTAAAACATTTCAACATGATACCCTGAATCAAGATCAAACCCCAATCCAGATGTTCTTAAAGTTCCTGAACCCCTACTGAACCACATGAAGCAAAATTATAATATAATTCTCTTCTAGTTTTTTAAGTTCCTTATACAAACTGTGCTCCACCATCTGCAGAAAGTTTGAGGGAGAAACACCTACTGCAGTTGTGTAATGGAGCTGAACCAATGCTCACTGATGACAAATAGCTTCCTTTACACAAAATACAGAGGCACTTTCACCTTAAGCAGCCCTGCTGACAGTCTACAAATAGTGATTTCATTTCAGCAGGAGGCCAACTGGCAACAGCATGAAGTGTGGAGTGGGCGTCTGGACCCAGGCAGCTAGACACAGCACAGCCAGACAAACCCTTAAGCCCTTCACTCTGTCAGCTTCCACTGACCTTTAGCCAAGACACCTCTTGAGACCTATCCAGCATCTTTTTTTTGGCATCGCCTTGCATAGCAGGGCGTCAAGAAGCACAGGTTATGACAGAAAGTAGGTGTTGCTTGCATGCCAGACAGCGGACATACCTTACAATTTAGGGTTCAAAGGACATGCCAACATAGCACATGCTGTCTGCTCTGTGGCAAAAGGCATAAAGGTTTAACCCAGGCAATTTGGAATGACTACAGGAATGTTCTTGTCTAAAAAGATTTCAGCAGGTTGGCTAAGTACTGAGTTTGTTGTTTGAGGTGCCACCTTATCAGACAGGGCTGAGGAAGAGGAAACAGAGATGATGGGATGAAAACAGCAGGACTTTCTAATCTTCATGGAGATGGCGCCTGAACTTTTTAATCTGGTCTTGGCACTTGTTTCTGTGGTTAATGGCCTTGTATTGCTCCTACACTGCTGATGAGGATGGAAGTATGGTCTGATCTTGGAGATAACTTACTTATATCTGGGGACAGCAGGTTGATTTCTACTGCTTCTAAGAAGGTTTATTTCTACCGCTACTTCTACATCTACTTCTACATCTACTTCTAC
>JAOTRN010000002.1:15833466-15852536 GCA_028566695.1 Bagroides melapterus | reverse complement strand
ACACACACACACACACACACACACACCTACAGTATATGCACATGTGCACACAGGCACAATGGCTTCAATGTGAAGACGTGAAAGAAATACCAGAAAGTTAACATCAAATGACACCAGCAGTAGCTGCCATCATGTTTGTATCAAACAAAAAATGTATTTTTATACTCATTACCAGATTAAATAATGATTCCAGACAGCAGTTTAAAACAGGAACAAACTCATATGAGTATGCGTGTTCTCATTTTGGCCAAGAACAGCTTGAGTTCTGAAAAAGGAAAATAGCCTCTGAAGTAATAATAATAACAATATTAATAATTAGAAGAAGATGAATATGACTACACTCATTTGTCAGCAATTACCATGGTCTTTTATAGAGCTAATCCCAACAGGAGGAGAACCTCAAGTAAACAGCACGACCAGAACCCACTCAGACATTCAGTTCCACAAAGTTCACCCCTCAAAAATCTACCTAAAATGAGTCATCTAATGTCAGTGTAGACATTTTTTCACCACTACTCACTACTCTATTCTTCAGAAGTTCATTAGATGGCTGCTTTATCAGACTGCTCATACATCACCCAGTGTCCACTTAGCATGTGTCATGTGCAGATGGCAAACAGCCTGCAGTAAGTAACAAGAGATTAGTTTGAGATACACATTTTTGAGCACCTGCGTTTCACTGAAAAGACCAGCAAATCCATCAAGGGAAGGTAAGTTCATGCATTTCAGAATTTCATAATACACCAGTCTCCATTCACAACCATTGTGTACTACTGCTGTGATGAGAATCACATTCTTGTCGTTCCTCGTCTGTGCACAGCATAATCCCCAGTGTTGAATTAACGCTTAGGGTGTTTATATAAGTCAAGTTGGACACTGTGAGCACTGTAATAAGTTGATAATAAGGATTTGCTGTTGAATCGAACAAAAGGGATTTGCTTTGAGAGGGATTTATGGACATTTTTCAGCACTGATAGGTGTAAGTATTATTGTAGCTATTGCTAATCTTCTGAGAAGAATCTCGTTCATGCCATTCATTTTTGGAGTTTATAGCCATTTATAGATGAAAGTACTTCTGTATCTAAATACCAAATCCCACATGACTGAGGTAACACCTAGAGAACTGAGTTAACCTCTAAGTGTTTCAACGAACACTAAACTAAGTGTTGAATTGTCTTCACTTCTCTTACACCAATTTGCACCTACAGCATTTGAATGAACAGCAGGAGTATTAAAATAGATCTTAGACTATTCACTCTTACAAAAATGGTTCTTTAAGGGTTCTTTGAATGCTGAATGCTTCTAACTTGGAACGTTCCCTAAAAGTGAGATCCTCTAGGGTTGAGACCCTGTAGGGTTCTTCATAGAATGATAAAAGTGTTCTATGAAACCTTAAAAGAAAAAAAAAAGCTATGTGCTCAACTGAAACATAAAAAATTGTAGGGGTTCTTTGGGTTGTCTGAGTGGTGGAAACCTTTGACATGCCTCCAGCTATCTGTGATACATGAATGGGATCTAAAAGAGCCATAATTTCAATAAACTCTCCCAAATTTTCAGGCACTCTTGGAATAAAGGTCTCTACAAGAGTAATTTACTGTAGATGTGAAACGTTTTCTATAGCTCCAAAAGGGTTTTACCTGGAAAGTTTTCTGAAAGGGATTTCCTCAATAGAAGTGTTCTAACAACTGTTGACTCTCAAAAAGTGACACAAAACAAACAGAAAAAACAATTATGGTGCTAGATGAAACCTAACACTGATTCACCTAGTGTTTAATTAACATTTAACATTTTTAGAGGTTGTTTCAGAGGTAGAACCCTTCAAAGAGCCTCCAGAAACCTTGAAACTCATAAGTGAACCCTAGTTCCCTGTACTCTCAGAATGAATGGTTCTACAGGAGTTCTTTGGATGGGCAATGATTCTAGCTTTCAAAAGGGGTTCAGGATGGAAGCTTTTCCCTAGCACCTGTCCTTATTTTTAGTATGATCCCCCAAAGGGTCCAACACTTTTTGAATAAAGTATTCTGCAAGAGTTCCTTGGTTCAGAAATGCCTAGTTTTCTAGATTTCTAGAGATTTCTAGAGATTCTGAAAGAAAATATTTCAAGTAATATTATTGTAAGCACTCCGTTGTAAGATCTAAGAGTGTAATGGGACCACTGTGGACAGGAAACGTCGCTATTAGAGAACTTACAAAATCCTGCTGTGTATTAAAGCCTTCCTGAATCTTACCCAGCCAGGCGCTTTGGTTGAGCAGGTTTGCTCCCCACGCGCTCAGGTGTGTTGGCTTTACTGATGCTCCGTGCTCTGTTAGAAGCCACGCTCCTTGCAGCTTGTCTCGGGATTCTCCCGGGTTTCTCCCGGGCTTCTCCGGTGTCTTCCTCCTGTAACGCAGCATGAGCCACCGGCCCGGTGTCGGTTTCTGATTGCGGACTTTGCCCCGAGTCGAGTGGGTGATACTTTATGGGCTCCGGACCTAAAGGAGCTCGGTTCAAGCTCCTTGCTCGCAGCTGCTCGAAAACGGCGTGTGTGGAGGCGGCGGGTGCGTCTCTCCGCTCGCGGCCACCTGCACGATCCCTCCAGCCGTCACACATGTGCGCGAGAGAGATGCCGATTGACATGACGAGCAAAATCCACGCGCGGTCCATGTTTTAACTTCAGTTAAATTTAATAAAGAAGTGAAAATATCGCAGTCGCTGTCCAGATTTTGAAGTGCAGTGCTTAAACTGAAAGGAAATCACGCGCATCCACTAAAAACTTCGCAACACTTCAAAAACGTACTTCACCGTGATCTAAATACCGCGCGCCATAGTTCATACGTAAAGTCTGAACAAAGATTTTTGGTTAAATAAAAATAATATTAAAAAAAAAACGTGTTGAACGCGGCGTGCTTGTCATCCACTACGCGTGCGTGTGACGCTGATAAGCGCTCAGAGAAGCGGGATGTCTTTGTGCACGCGCCCGTTCACGCCTCATGGTGCTGATGTGCGTGGCGGAGGCGCCGTTGCTGCTCCCGTGCTGTGGTATGGAGTTTGAATGGCGCTCTGCTTCCTCTCCTGCTCCTTCTCAGCTCCGAGTCATCGGGAGGGTTTAGGAGGCTGGGGAACTCCTCCTCTGTGTGCTCAACTCTGCCATCCATGCAAATTAAGACTGCACGCACAATACGTGCATTTATAATCATACTGACTCTACGTACATAGTTGAGTGCAAAAGTTTGTACGTCCTTAGAAGTAAATAAATAAACAAACCGAAAACATAAGAGTTTGATGGAAGCTGTTATTTCTGAGATGTGGAATATACGCATAGAGTATAGTGTATAGTTTTATTTTTATGGATTCTTTGAGTTTCCTCAGAGGTGAAATTGTGAATGTTTTATAATAGTGTTTAATGTTTAGTGTATAATGTTTTATTCCTAAACAGGACTAACACGTGTTTTACGGGGTCTTCAGACAGGCTTACAAGAACAATTATTTTTTTAACATCTTGGAATTTCATCCATTCATTCAATCTTTCATCTTTATTACCCAGTTTACCCTTCTCAGGATTGTGTGAACCGGGAGCTTATCCCAAAAAATACACCATACATGTGATGCCATTGCAAGATATGGCAAGATATCATGTACACAAGTTTCTCATTCACACACAGTTTTAAGTCACCAATCCATCTAGTGGCGGGAAAATAACGGAAACCCACATGGCCACAGGGAGAACATGCAGACATTAACACATGCTCACAATGAAACTGGATACCCTAGACAATTGTGAGGTGTTCGCGCTACCAGGACATCTTAAAATGTTGCACACGTATGAGATATAATCAGTAAATTAGGGCATGGGCATGTGGCACAGATATTCAGCTGCTACAATTGCAATAGACATTTCCATCTTAACTCTGATCAAATTATTGAAAGGTAAATTATTTAATCTATTGTTTATAATGATTAAGCATTGATTTTGGAACAAATCAAGGTCACAATAAAATAATAACAGAGCTATTAAGATGATAAAACTAATAAAGTCATGTCATTATCCTGTACATGGCCATTAATTCTGCACCACTGTACAAATGAGATATTGTAAAAATGGACCCCCCAAAAAAACTTGGAATTGGTACTGCAAATGTCTGGGTATGAGACATGAGCAAGAAAGATGATGCTAGTGGAAGCTATTTATTACAAACCCATAAAACCCATAGCTAACATATGCACACCTACTGCAGCAATGTGCTCACTAAAACAACTATCTTGAGACTCTGAAGGCAAAACACAATAAATCAGCTGCTCGTTAATGTTGCATGTGATTTAGAAATTACAACACATTCTTGCTTAGCATAATATAGTTCTGGGAAAACATGCAATATATAATAGATCACATCCATCTTTCCTCATCCCTCTTTACCATATCATCAGTTTTCTTCCGCTGACTGGAAGAAAAACCTTTCCCACTTTCCCTCAAGAGTTTAAACGCTCCAAAGAGAATTGGCAATCTTATCCCTCTCTAGCCGCAAGGAGACATTTGTACTTCTTATCCCATAGTTCTCTAGCACTGTTCAGAAGTTCGGGTCCAATTCCATTAAACTCTCTCCAAACACACAACACAAATGCCTCTGCATTGAACTGCAGATTGTCCCAGCCGCTAATAATCACTAGAAGTGAAATAGATCTTTGTACCTTCAGGGAAAGTGGAGGCTGATCAGATGTTTGACGGGAGTAACAGTTCAGATCCACATGGGCTGAGCAGAGTATTTATTACAGTAACCAGCAGAACTGCAGGCAGTTTATCAGTTCCAAACCACTAATGGAGACAGAATGAAAAAAGGTATGTTCATAGAGTCGGCATGTCTTCAGTTCAGAAGTGCAGAATCTCTGGAAATGAAGTGACTGGCTAAGACCAACATACTCTTCTCAATTGTGTTTTCGTTCAAAGAAGATGTCTGAGCTAGTCATCTTTTATGAGTCTTGAGTCTTCAGAAAGTAGACCTGTGTTAAATCAAGCCATGCAGAGGCAAGAAGTTTATAGGAGATGCTGTTGGTTTTTATAGTTAACTATAAATTCATTACATTGCACTAAAGTGCTCATCAAACTCTCTGTATTAAAAACACAAAACTAGTCAACGATATCCATCTTAAATAGACAACTTGTCTTTCACATACTTCTCGGCATATTCGCTGCAAAGATTTAATGTCTTTAATAGTGCACAAGCCTTTACTCATTACATTCCACAAGCCTATCAGTCAAGCTAATAACATGTGACAGACTTAGCATACTTACCATACCAGGTTTGACATTTCCCTTCCTATAATGCGTAGACTTGATACTTGATTTCCTTTTTGCGTCCTGTATGTACCACACACACACACAGACACACACACACACAAAGACATGCTCATACTAATTAACGGACCTCCCCTCTCATGGGAAACATAATAGACAAAGTTAGACACAGTCATAAAAGTCATTTGTATAGTGAATTGTGAAGGGGTAATTAGAGCCACATCATAACACGGCGTGTTATGGACTGGGAATTGTGTTGATGCTAGATTAGTGTAAATTCCTAGCAGTAGTCTCTGTCGTCTTTGCAGCCGCATTTGCTTCAGCGGTGTGTATGTTACGGCTTATTGTTGTTTGTTCATTCAGCTGAGGGACATGTCTGTACTTCTGTCTACCAGTAGACTTCTGTGGAAGATATTCTGAAGCAGCAGCATGATAATTTATGGCAACAAAGCTTTAATCTGGTCCAGTTTCACACAAATTGCAGCATCTGCAACAACACAAACTGAGTATCAGGAGAATCGTTTTGGCTGACGCTACACACTGTACACAAAGAGCCTTTAGAATACTCTCGCCTGACAACAAGGCCACTCCTGCATATTCACACAGACAACAAAATCAAAAGCATTTATATGGATAAACAACAGGAAGTCTACAGGAGGATGAAATATAACTCCCAAGGTAGATTTTTTTTTTCAAGCCGAGTCTTGTGTGCAGCATAGAATGAAAATCTTCATTTCCCACAGACAGACTGTACAGCAATAATAATAATAATAATAATAATAATAATAATAATAATACAGAATTCAGACATAAGTGTAGTCAGGGCTAGGGGTGCATCAATGCTTATTTTTCAGACAGATTACATGTATTTTGGAAAATTCTTGCTACGATTTATGTGTACAATCATGTCAAGTGGAGTTTTATTGTCATTCTTCTAATTACTTTGTATACACTGGAAAGAAAAGTCTTTTCTCCAGGACCATGGAACAACAAATAACAGTATAGATGTACAAGACTACATAAAGTTCTTATCCACAGCTGTGGGAGATGAGCGGGAGACAATAAATACACAGAAAAATATACACAGAAGAGTCAATACACACGACTTTAGATACACATGCAGTAACAATAGAACGGTTTAGTGTGGGAAATTTATTGCAACAATGGGCTGTAAACTACTGAGTAATGTAGCAACAATAAATATAGCAGAATATTGGTATATAAATAGTAATAAGTAGTATTGAGGTATACTGGGTTAGAGGTTTGTCTAACCTAGATGAGCATCGGGAGGCTGCATATAGCTGAGTAATCTGCTGCCTCAGTGAAGAAACTCTTGAGGTGTCGTCCACAATGCTGTGAAAATGCAGAGGTTCACAGCTGATCAGGAAATTCTAGACTGTAGACAGTGCTCCCATGGTAGTCATTAAAAATTGGATCAAGGAGTTGTGAATTTGACTAGGACCTTACAGTAACTCATAAGCGGTATCTGTAGACCCTGGGGTAGGTATTTTTTTCAGTGTTCAGTGCTCTCAGAAACGAATCGTTCTCTTTCCCTTGATAAAATTTCATTGCATGCTCATTTTATTCCTCCATATTTGTAAAAAGGTTTGTGCGCCCGCACTTTACAACACATTTACACATTTTAACACAACGTATTAAACAGAGAACATTTTGCAGCATTAATTGTGACATATGTACACCACATAGTGTTGTAAGTTAATACCAGAGCAAGTAAATGAACACAGTAACAGAACAAAATACAATACCACGACCAGTATATTTTTTTAAATAAATTATTTTAAAATAGAGACTGGTATATTGTATTGATGACTTTGTATACAAGTGTAGAAATATACCGTAAAAGAATAGATTTAGAAAATTCAGCAATCTTGTGTTCTTACTTAAATAAGAAAGTTGGAATCCACATCTTCACTTTGTCCCTTTAGTGTAAGGGTCCTTAAATATTGTGTAGCTAGAAATGTCAAAAACTTTACCACAAATTCCTTGAATACCCTCGGTACAGATTTATTAATCTATTTAATGAATTATTAAACTATTAAACTATGCAAATGTATTATGCAATTATTATGCAATTTTTCTGTCTTTGCTTAGCGTTTCTATGTCAATCCTATAGATCCCTTTCAGAAAAGGATCCTCACTGAAACCAGTAGAAAGCCAGTGGTTTTCTGTTTAGTGTATAAATAAAACATAAAAATGATGCTCTGAGTCGTCGTTTTTACCATCTACTGTGTGCTTTTGGTCTTATGTTGAACAGCTGCAGTCCCACAGTGCCCTACATCCTGTAAGGTTGGACAACGTCCACTTGTTGAAACTGATGAGACATTCCTAGCTTCTCTTCCTTCCTTAAAATAGTTTTATATTTATATAATTTCTTACAATAGAGGTTGTTTTAAGCCGTTTTACAGACATAACTGAGCGGAAAAACCATCCAGAAGCTAAGGAAAAAAGAAAGCTTGAGAGTATATATACTTCAGAAGGTTATTTTGATACCAAACTAAAAATATAATTATATTTGGTTTAATAGTTCATTGCTAGTCATAAGGATATCAGTATAATCACTGGAGTAGATAATGTATCCTTATGTACGAGGTTAAATCTGAACCTCATGGAGAGCTGATTGTAGGACACTATGTATATACACACATAAACACATACAGTATACACACATCTCCTTTTCACAGGTTTCTGGGGTTGGGCAAAGATAGACTTTATAGGAGAAAATGTGAGACATTAACTGTAGCTTAAGGTCAAACCTCAGATGCTGTAGCTACCAGACACTAACACAACCTTCTGAACCACCTTCCCACCTCTTAGTGCAATCAGTAAGCCTAACGGTGGGTTAAGGTGACATGTTAGTTATAGCTAGCAGTCAGCTGAAACAAAAGAAAGCCTTCTGGTTAGCCTTCTGGTTTCCACTTGAGCTTATTAATGATGGTGACATCCAGGAATGTAAAGCAGCTGACCTTCTCCACAGCATTTGATGTATGTGTGAAGCTGGGTCGTCCCCTTCACTTTCTGAGGTCAACGACTCAACTCACTTTCATTTTGGTCACTTAATGTTGGTGTCATTTAAATAAATTGATTGAAGACTGGCTACATCCTGTAATGGTTGAATTTTATATTATTCTGAATAAATCATGTAAAGTGTTATCATTAAGTTGCAGGTTTGTGCAACTAAATGTGTTGTGTGCAAGCAACAACATCAACAACAACAACAATGACAACAATACAGTGCTGATGAATGCTTGAATCCGATCTTGTCTTTGATCTAGTCACTGATATGAATCTTTGTGTAAGGAGTCTCCAGGTTCAGTTCAGTCCTAACATGGGATATTATTCAGGACAGAGGACTTACCAATTTCATTACAAACTGTTTGATTTAGTCATTACAACAGATGAAAAAATTTGAAGGCTGGTGCGGAAATAATGGCTATAACGGCTAAAATGTTAATGATGTCAAGGAATTAACTTATCTCTTGGTTGTCCAATACATTAAATGGAACTAAACTGATTATATGTCTGCTGTGTGATTATTGGCACATTGTTATAGTATAATAAAAAAAACACTTCATTTGCTGTTATTAGAAATTAATCAACTTCAGGGTGGTAACAGTAACAATGCTAGACTGCATCTCGCCACTCCATTAATACTTATTTTCCTGTAAGAGTCCCCCCATTCTCCCCTTCCCCTCCCTTTCCCAAAGATTCAGTTTTTGATTAAAGTCTTTGAATAACATTTGCATTTTTTCTTATATATGTAAATTGATATTTTACATATATTACCATATTTTGTAAAGTAGGCAAAATGTTGATTCATTGCCATGGATACTATGAATTTTCTCAGCTCATTTTGTGTGTGTGTGTGTGTGTGTGTGTGTGTGTGTTAAAGGACCTGTTTCTGATTTCCTTCCAACGATTTAAACAACATTCATGCAAATGGACAGCATTGTTCAGCCTTCAGTCACTACATTCTCTTTTTCAGTCACTTTGTAGTCAGATTTAATTGGGTTACAAATATCAATGGATGGCCTAGCCAACGCTAAATTTCCCAGGAGGGACTCATTTGCATTCATTTCGTCAGATGTACAATGATTGAATGCCCAGCCCCCACAAGAGAGTGGACTGAGGGGTCAAACTTCATGTGTACCCATTAGAAACCCAAACAGGATCATTGCACTGTGAATATAGGCCCTTCATTGAGATGAAGTATCAGCGGTACAGACGAAAGCAATGGCCACAGAATCTTAAGTGTTCTATTGAACCAAACCCTTTACGTTTTTTTCCTGCTGGAGTTGAAACAGTTGAACAACATGTCTTATTTTTGCCTTTTATTTTTTTAAATCTATGTCCTTAGTTGCTTTTCCTTTCCTGTGTCCATCAGCATGCATAAGCTGAATATTGTTCCGGCTGGGACAGCGGCGAAAACCTGGGACTGAAGAGGAAGGAACATAAAACATATTAGCTGAGAGGAAATGGGACTTCAGACCATCACTCAAAATCACTCTTGGGTAGCAAAGGATGTTTTCTTTCTATTCTATTAATACTTTCTCTCTCTGGATATGGCTGCTGGAGGATATTAGGAAAGAGTCCCATTGTACTCACTGTGCATTAAAGGACAGCTGTACATAAAGCAGACATGCACTAAGCTGATCTAGTCTGTAGACTTTAGAGACTAAACTAACTCGAACCCTGCAAGAGCTGGCTCATTATACGGTAAGCTAGTTCTGTCAGCATAGGAGCCCGGAAACGTTTCACTAGGATGTTGTCGATTACACGTTCACATTCTCACAGTCTTCATCCCCACTTTAGAATGATGTAATGCATGTGTTTACTTCAAGCAATGCTAAAATGAGATCTGTCTGTGTGTGATTTATTTGGAAATTTTGTGTAGATATTAAGAAACAAAATTTGAAAAATATAGGCTATATGTCTGACTGAAAATGTTGTCTACAGGAGCAACACTTTCCTTAGTGGTACTTATCAATCAGCATTGGCAGTGCTTATGAACTACATTACAGTCTAGCTGAATGATTGCTTTATTCATTTAAGGATTAGGTTTGTTTGTGGTTAGCGAAGAGTTCTAACATTTCTATTCATCGATCCTTACGAACGTGATGAAAAACATCTTCAGTATGGTATAATTCAGATTATCATCCACTGCTTTTTACACACAGCTTCATTTCTCATGATTCAGAAATGATACATGTTTTTTGTTCAAGAAAAATATAAATTTTTTTATTTTTCCCCTGCTGAAAAATCCAGCTAAATCCCACAGTCAACCAGCTGCCAAAACCAAGGTAGCTGGTCAAACTGGTAACCTACAGGTGTCAAACTCGATACCTGCGGGACAAACATGGCATGCTGCCTCAATTCTTCTGGCTTGTACATGGTTGCAGAGAACAGTACTGAAATATCCTGGAGTACTACAAACATTTTCACACATTTTCTAGAATTCATAGCAGAGCTGTGGCATATCAAGTGCCAACACAAATCTACAGCAATCATCTGACAGGATTGAAACTCTGGTTAAAAGCTTTCAAGTCAAGTCAGGAAGCTTTTACTGTCATTTCAACCATATATATATCTGACACAGTACGTAGTGAAATGAAACCGTGTTTCTCCAGGACCATGGTGGCACATCAAACGACATAAAGCTAGATAAAACAACACAGAGCTAATAAAGTGCATATGTGCAACCTAGTGCAAACAGTATGAGAAAAAAGACGATACAAAACACTACAGGACAGATACATAAACTACAACATAGCGTTGACTTGTGTGCATACTGTGTTATACCGTACATTGTGCAAAGATTTTAGGTTTCTAACAAAGAGGTAAAACATATCTACACTTATGTAATAGCAGCAGTTTGATGAGGTATTGAAATATGGTGTAATGTGGTGCAAGACAGACCTGAAAATAAAACAGATTCAGAAACACTTCAGAAGATGTAACGTGTGATTCAGTGATTGACAACTAATTCTGAAATGTATGATCCGGTACCCATCCATCCACAACCGCACGCAAACTCACATATCCATCACACACTATGAACAATTTAGAGATGTCAGTCTTACTACAACACTCGTCTTTGGACTGCTTGACAAATCCAGAGTACCTGGAGGAAACCCCAACACAGGGGAAGAAGAAGGTATCAAACCCCAACCCTGGTGGTGTGACTTAAAACACTAAGCCACCTTGTGAACACAAGAGTTCATCATGAATCTTTTTCTTAATGTGATATTGATATATCAAAAACAGGTACTGTACATGTTACAATTATGTAAGATTTCTGTTGTTTTCCTGTAAAAGTCCTATAATCTTTTAGATCCTAAAATATTACATATTACTGATATAATAATAATAATTTGATAATATGTACTTTAAAAAATAAATAAATAAAGCCTGGATTATGGCCCATCAAGGGTACACAAAGATGTTAATAGGCCCAAGCGGAGTTATAGTTTGACGCTCCTGATATGGACCATGTTTGCTAGTTGGTAAGTGTGGGTAGAAAGGGAACGGTTTCCAGAAAATCTCAAACATTTATTGGTTAGTTTAGACAAGTAATAAGGAAGCTGGAAAATAAATTACCAGCTGGCAAACATGGTCTGCCACAGGAGTGTCACATTGAAAATTCTGTTTGACCGAGTTTGTTTTTTAGCAGACTTTTCAGCAGACTTTGTAGCATAAGTTAAATTTACTGAAGAATACTATTAGCAAATGTTGACTAGTAACCAGCAAAATGAGCTTTTTGAACTGACAAAGGTCAAATAAGTGAAACATTCCACAGCCTTTAGGGACTCATGGTATCTGATGTTTATTCTCTGGCACTAAAAGAGTCTTTCCATGATTCACCATTATGATATGATCGCTTCATCAGTGTTATATAACTGGCAAAGTGTAGATCTTTCAACCTGAATGTGAAAATTGCATCGTGGTGGGTCTTGTCTTTTAATAGCGATCAATGTTTGCTTTTCTGCTTGTTTTTTTTTTTAGACAAGTCCAGTTTAACATATTTTGCATGGATGCACATCTAGACAAATGAGCTTTTCTGATCAAACCTGTTTGCACTGACCTTTATTTGTCTTGTTTTAGGACATTAATGATGTAGGACACGCTCAGACTCATGTGCATATACACAGTGAGTTGTGTGGTGATAGAAGTCCACAGTTTAGACGTTGGAGGTTTCTGTCTGTGTGTGTTTATTATATTAACTTTTTTCTCCCTGGATTTGCTGCTCTGAGCTGCTCCACACAGTTAGAGATTGTTTAGTCGAAGCCTGATAGCTTTTATGTGTCTCTTATGGTCCTTCTCCTTTATAAATAGCACATTCTTGAGAAGAATATTGAATATTGCTATATTATTGTATCACATGGTTCTGCTGCTTAAGTTTGCTGTTGTTGGCATGTCTGTCTGGAGGACAGAAAAGAGGTGTTTTTTATTGGACAGGGTGAAAGTAGATCACAAGGGAATGAAAGAGCCCCGTTTGCTGAGTTCAGAGTTCTCCAGGGAAAACCTGCTGAGAAGGAACTGCTCTGGAATTCTAAGGCCTTGGTATCAACAGACCTTGGTATTGCCCTCCTCGTCGTTCTCATTCTCCATACATTTTTCTCATTTAGGTCTTTTTCTATCCGTTATAAAACCGCTTTAATAAAGGATATAGATTCTAACACAGAATTAGTGATCGCTGCAACAGAGTTTGCACCAAGTCAGTACTGCTCAGCGAGCCGCTGTCTTGTGTTTGCATCTGGCTTCTAAACAGAAACCTCATTCATGTAACTTTATCGCTGTTTCCTAAGTCGCCACCCAAACTTTGTCCATGCGCTGACTTCCCAGCCACTATGATTAGGAAGTAGTCTTTGTGGAAAATGCAGTGCATGATGTCAGGCCTTGCTACTTGGCTAGCGTCAAAGGGCAAAAAAATGCAGACTGCCAATAAGGGGAAGGCTGCCATGAGTTTCCAGTAAGCACTCATATTGCTAACATGAGAGGCTTTGCAACTCACTGCTTTGGTTTTAAACAGTGTTTACCCAAATTGGTGAATAATGAGGCTATGAAAAGCATGCTTCTTAATTCACATTAAAGATGGAGTAGGGGAATCAGGGCTTGTATTTGTTATCCACAAAGAGTGTAGTGTGTATAAAGGGTATTAAATTATGCTGAATGAAGGGGA
Organism: Bagroides melapterus; assembly: GCA_028566695.1. Classification (NCBI taxonomy): domain Eukaryota; kingdom Metazoa; phylum Chordata; class Actinopteri; order Siluriformes; family Bagridae; genus Bagroides; species Bagroides melapterus. The sequence continues at coordinate 15,839,069 of JAOTRN010000002.1, read as the reverse complement.
CTTAATCAAATACGAATATATTATTCAGACCGTACAGATTGCGTGATCTTAAACAGATACATATACAAATAAGTATAGGAGGTGCGTGCACCAGGACATCTTATTGAGAGCAGCGGGGTGAATCAGGCCATGGGACAAGATTAAAAAGTCATGTAAGCAACATTTGTTTGTTTTGTTTTTCTTGAAGGTGAGCAGTGATATAAAGCTCACCGGACAAACAAAGACATTATTTACTACTATATATAACATACAGTATTCTTTCACTCATCCTTAGTAACAGTCTGGTCAAGGTCAAGGTTTTTTATTACTAGATTGTTATGCATTTGCAGTATTTTCTAAAACCACCTAAATTCATTAGAAAATATTGTAGTCAGGTGCAAAATAAAATAATAACTGCCTGTGTGGGAATAAAAAAAAAAAACATTTCACCTCACATACTGTATCCAGTTGAGACCAAGCATAGACTTGAGTGATGTAGCTGAGGTTGAAGAATTGTCACAATAACAATCTACAGAACAAAAAAAAAACTTTCTGGTTTAAGCTACACCCACTTTTGGGTTTAAATCCAAATACAGAACGTATATTGAGCACACTAAAATAGACGTCTGTTACACCTCTACTGAAAATATGATGCAGATTACAATATTTATGGTTAAATAAACCACACTGTGTAGACTGATCAGCACACTCAGCATAAAATTGACAGCATTGTATACAGTTTATGGCTGTATGAAAGAAACTTCCTATTCTTCATGGCACTCTGTGGGACCCTTGAGACAATCTTTCCGATTCTGCATTTCCCCCAGCTGCTTGCCCTCGGCCTATCTGCCCTTCTGCTTCCACTTACCACTCATGCTTCAACACTCCTCCTCCTGAAACAGATGAACTGTGGCCGTGCCCGGCATTCGGCTCTGATCCACAGTGGCTCCACCAACACAGCATGGAAAATCAAAGTCCAATATTTTCCATATTAGCCACTTTACTGCCTGAGAGGATAGAAATAGATATTTGTAATTTGAACCTTCTTAATATTGGTACATATGACACAAGAAGCTTTGAGATGCTAATGGAAAGTTAGTATATATGCCAGACAGAACAAATTCATATTAATTAATTAAATTAAATTTAATTAAATCAGGGCTCAGAGTGAATCTTGCATTAGGAGATTCTTGCATTAGTGGGAATGAACATGCGAAATATCCAGGTTGCTAAAATTATAACATTTAAAGACTGTGAAGCTATTAAATAACTTGTTCACTAAACAATCATCAGTGCCAAAGAGAGCTGATTTCTCCTCACCTAATTTGATTACTGACCTTAAAAAACAACTGGAAGGAGTCAGAAGAGCAGAATGTTGAACTCTTTCCAAGCTCATTTCTTGTCTTGGCATGGAATCGTTTACATTTACATTTCAATTTATCCTTTGTTGCTACATAATTACCCTTGTTGTTTAGCAAAAGAATGTAAAATTCCACATATTTTCAGTACAATGATGTGTCAGACTTAATCATCCCAAAGAGAACAAGACAGACCTGTATATTTATCTAAGCCTGTAAGTATTATTTAGGGTATTCTTGAACAACATCAATAATTCTGCTGTGGTAATGCCACAGAAAAAAGAAAAGAAAAAAAAAACGATAGTTTAGAAAAGTATGTTGTGATGAACTAGTGGACTTTCCTTACAGTAACTGCAATTCAGATAAACTGAACTTCATGCTAAATCATTAATCATCAAAATGCATTTTTTATTACACTACATTTACTTAAAACTATTAATGATCAAGAGATTTAATCTGTCAAAGTATCCAAATTGCTGAACAGCAGATAGAATCGAGTGAATTGTGGGAAGTCAATTACTGTAAATGAAAGCATTTGTCAAGGATGATAAAAGTCCTGCCTCGGTTATGTATGTGTTGACCCAAATATTGTTTGATTTAGCCATTTCTACTTAATGTTTCTGTCTGACATTACCATTAACATACAGCTGTTACAGCACTGGATGCCACACAGTTTGTTTGCTATGGTTTTAACCAGTAATAGCCAGTGATATTAGGTGGGAGGGTTAGAATATCTACTATCATAAAATTTCTATCAACAGCAGGGATTGATCAATGCATTATATCATGTGGACTTATTGATACTATGATAAGAAAGGTGTTAATTACACACTGAAAAACAGATATTTTTAAAATATTTATCATAAATACTACATTATATATATTATTTTTCATGGGATGATGAAATAAATAAAGCATTTTGTTCACTTTTTTACACAACTGTACTTCACGTCATCCTTCTCGATCACTGCTGATGATGTGTTAGATGCTGAAGTGGCAGCAAAGTGGTCTGAAAATGATCAAATCTAAGGAGAATTCCACACGACCATCATTGAAGCTGCATAAATCTACAGTCTGAGCTAGAAAGAAATCAGTCCCAGCCTTGCTTACTCATACTGTACTCATACTGTATGTTTTCCTTATAGCCATTGTTCCTGTTCCTCTTGATTCTCCAAAAGACCATAATAATCCACCTAAAAACGTTTGCACATCCAGTCAATGGCTGTTTTGCACAACTTATTACCTCACCTTATATAACTGCTGCTATCACATTAAGTGTCCATTCCTGTATTTTTGCTGTACTGTAGAACATATATGAACATAGTATGTACACTGGTCAGCGCTGCTTTTGTGTATTGTCTTGTAATGTTTTAGTATTGTCTTTTTTCTTGCTCTGTTTGCACTAGATTCCGCAGCTACACTTTATGTAGTTATTGTAGGATTGACTTACTTTAAGTCCTTAGATCTGTGTTGTTCTACGTAGCTCTGTCTTTGTTCTATGCAGCTCCATGGTCCTGGAGAAACGTCGTCTCATTTCACCGTGTACTTTGTCAGCTATATATGTTTAAAAGCTTCTTGACTTGACTTGACTTGCTAAAGGCAAATAATCTGATGGGGATAATCTGGACAAAGTGACAGATGTTCACCAAAAAGGGAACCACTGGTCACACACAGGAAGCAGAGAGATCCATCTACTGTACATTCACATTGACTATAGAAATGAGAAATGAAACAATCTAAAATATGGGTATAATAATAGAAATATGAGCTTGTTGTAAAGAAATGCTACTACAAATACCACACAAATAGCATTATTTGCCAGATTTTATGACCTCACGCAAGATACTAAGATAATGGCTCCCATTTAACCGCCATAGTGCATCTGGAAACAGTCTCTGCCCTGTAAAGAGCAGAGAGCAACAAACTTTAATTTCTACAGCTTATGCAGTAAATCAGCCGCACTCTCAGACATCGACAATATTTGGCACAGATTGTCCTGATTAGCTGATCCAGCCTGTGGTTCATTTTTCCTGTTAAAGGTCACATGCTCAATTAACTGTGCCCTGAATATTCTGCATCGTTAATTAAGTAAACATTAAAGAATGAGCTTCCCTACAGGGTCAAATAGGAGAGTTGTGATGGACTGACTCCAGGATACTGTGATTAGGTTTATACCTGCTCATTAAGTAAATTTTCTCTTCATAAATAACAATTTATTGTAAGACACTAACTGTAACAATCTACCAAACATAGATGTACAAATTTTTATTATAGAGAATTCACAGTAAAAAAAAATAGCTTTAAAATACATTTGTATTCAGTAGACTGAAAAGGAAATTCCAAATAGTCATATAATGTATATCACACTGCAGGAGATTCTGGCATTCATTCTTCTTGTCTGATATTAACTTAATTATATTATAGTAATAATTAATCATATATTTTATTTATATATAAATTTATATGCAGTGCACCATTAGGTCATATAGAATTACTATATATGAACCTACTAAATACATAGGTATTACTTTTTCCTAATACACTTAATATTTTTACATTTCTGTGAAGGAAAAGAAAAATGAATTGCACCATGATAGCATCAACGCTCTCAAGTGAGCTACCTGGAAAGCAAAGTGGGGATGAAAGACATCAGATTCCATGGAATGTGCACAATTTATATACTTTGGCAGACATACAAAAGGGAACTAGAGTAATCCAAGGTATCAAACATGATGTCTAGACTGACCGGGAACCGTACAGCCATAGTGCAACATATTCCAATATAATTACAACTAATAACAAAATTACTTCAGAATATTATTGGCAGATAGATAACAGATAGCCAAAATCAAGCTATAAACTGCTCGCTCAGTTAATAATCATAATTATATTTTGCACAGTCAAAAAGGTCTATTGTAAACAGATACTTAGGAAGTTTTATTGCCTAAAGCAAAATTTCCCGTTCTGAACAGAAAAGCAATGTTATTAGCAAAAAAATGTTTTTGTTGTTTTTTTTATTTCTAACCAGTAACTATTTCTTTTGCTAGTGATAGTCATATGACACTTTTTTTTAGAATATTTGTTTAATTAGAAAATAAGACTAAAGTACAATTCAACAACAATTTGTTCTCTAAAGGTTCATAAGTAAAAAAAATAAAATAAACAACAAAATTATACAGAAAACAAGGATATTGTATTGCATGAGGATGATAGTGTATGACAGAAATAACAGATAAAACTCCCCCAAAGACTAAATCGGTTAATATGCTGACTGGCTGGTTGAAAAGAAAACAGCCCACATTTGTAATTAAATAAAAGATAGTCTGGTAATCAGATCCTTAATAAAATCTGTCTGTTAGCCAAGCAGGAATAGTAGTTAACTAGATAAATTAGCGTTCTAGCATCTTGATTGTTAGTGTAAGTAGTCTAGGTTAGGGCTTGTTACCCTTGCCAGATCTAATGACAAAAAAAAATCTGCATTTGTACATGTTTCTTTTCCTGAATGAAAATAATGTACAATTAACTGACAGATAACTGAGAATATGAATCAACTGGCCAATGCTGATGGATTCTGCATTCGATTCAGTTTATTTGTACGATGCTTTTTAAAATGGAAATTGTCTCAGAGCAGCCTTGAAGAACATAGAAAATCTAAAACAACAAGTTTAAGATTAATATTAGCCTTATATTTAAAATTATTTGTATTAATCCATATCTATCCCTAATTAGCAAGACTGAGGAGACAGTGGCAAGGAAAAACTCCCTTAGATGGTATGAGGAAGAAACCTTGAGAGGAACCAGACTCAAAAAGGAACCAATCCTCATTTGGGTTACACCAGAGAGTGTGATTATAAATTATTATAAACATTGGAGAGTGTGAATTACCATAAACACTGAAGAGTGTGATTATAAATAATGTCCGTTCCAGTCATATACAGCCAATTGGAGCTCCTGAGTAACTCATAAATTATCTCATCATCTGAGTTCATTATAGATTCCTCCTTCGTGCTGAAGCCTTTAAATACTCAATGATGGAGATACAGCATATATAGAATGTTATTTTGTGTATTCATTAAGAGGTTGCTCTCCTCAAAGTCCACATGGGGCTGGCATCTTCTCTTTGAGTGTCCAAAATGAAACGGAACATATTTGGAGTTCTAACAAACACTATTTGCCTCAGGATGGGCAGAAAACGAGAGGAGAGGAATTAGCATTGCTGCTGTTCATAATATAAGCAAGCACTAGAGGATAATGTGCATCTTAATG
>JAOTRN010000002.1:15774035-15786655 GCA_028566695.1 Bagroides melapterus | reverse complement strand
TAATTACCTGAGATGGCTGTAATCTGTGGAAGTGTCATGAACTTCCAGTACAATTTATTTTCTTGATTTTAGGTGAAAAAAAAAAACCCTAAATTTTCCATTCACTGTATTTTCCACTGTAGTTTTCCTTAACACCGGAGTGGTACAACCAAGCATGCATATTATGGATATTTAACGTGCATCTGTCATGTAGGAAGGTGAATTTAGTATATCTTTAAGGTATATCAGTAGTCCTTAAGATCCAAATATGCACTCTCAGTTAAAAGATATATATTAAAAGTACAAATGATGCATCCTTAATGGTACTATACCATGCTAAAAGGAAATAGTAGTGTTTGGTATGATTCATACTATCAAATGACATCAAAACCTGAACACTCCTCACCTTCAAATAAATGCTTGTATTCTGACAGACTATGGCCTTGCAGCCATTCTTCAATCTGACTTTCCTTGCTCTTCTTCCAGCGCAGTTCCCAAAAGAAAATCCATGAGACTGAACAGAAGATTAATGTCAGCAAGAAGCGCCGGTCCATCAGACCATCTTCAGCGTTGATCAGACCTCTGTGTTCTCAGAGAATATCAGTGGATTTCATGAAGGAGCCTCTTTCTCCTCTTAGCGATCTCTCTTTAGTATCTGTATTCTTGGTGCTTTCCGAAGATTTGTTTTCTTCTCAGTGTTCTTCTCATGTTGTCTTAAGTACTTCTCTGAGTACCTCTGTAGGAAAAACACAATATCCCAAATTCAGCATTCTGTTCATGTATTTATATGTGTTTAAGAAACCTTATTACAAAAACCAAATCCAATCCTGTGGCTTACAGTGCGGAAACCAATGTGTCTTCTAAAGTAATGTAAATATTTAAAAAGCATGCAGGGGTGGGTGGAGGGTGTAATCCAGATGTATTCATTATGCATGAACTACCCCAATGAGCAGAATACTTAGTTATAATTATCTGCCATCACACCAGTGCACAGTTAATACACATCTTATACACAGCCAGACACAGGACCTGGAGATCATATTATGCAGCATTTGATATTTTCTTAACAAATCGATTCATCATGTGTCCTTGAACCTGCAAATAAGGCTTTTGTGTGCTAAAAGACATGCTGCTGCTGAGCGCTGTTCTTAACTCTTTTACCAACTGGAAATATCAGAGCTCTAGGTATCAGACACACAATACTCTATGAGATACTGGTCTCAGATTGTATGCAAAACATTAGAACCACAAGAGCAGCGAGCTTAAAGAGAGGTGGTGTTCTATGTTCGCGTTCATGATCTGTATTGTGTCAGTCAGCCTACAGTGTCGTAAAATCAATACATCAAATTGTAAAACAAAATCCGGTCCCGCATTTTACACCTGTATCTATACCAGTACACTGTCAGAAATATAAGAGATGTAAGAAAAGTGCTGGATTCCAACATGAGCTGGCTTCCATTCCTGAAAATCAAGTTTAGCCGTTTAGGTTATGTATTGTTTTACATTTATTTAATACGGTTGATAACAATTGTAGATAGACAAGAAAGTATTTAGCTTTGCAATGCGTGCTAGCTGTGACTGTCAGTGGCCAGGTGTGTCAAGTAATTTGGCTGGCTATATAAAACCATGGTGGCACTTTACCTGCTCATCCAGCAGTGCTTATACTGCAGTATGCACGAAAATAAAATCCTGATAAACGCGTAAATTTAAATATTAATGAACAATAGCTATAAAGTCATTCCTTTCAGACGCCAATAAATGAGGCGGGAAAACGTTAATTAGGCAGAAATGGCAATGTCCATTAAAATAACTTAGCCAGGCAGCTAGCTAACCCGACCCTTATTAGAAATAATGGCTAAATGTTCAATTAAAAGAAACAATCAAATTTAACGGACATTTTGATCGTCTAGAGCTGTGAAATAACCCCAAAAACAAGCCAGGTCGCTTTAATTTATACCTGATAGCCGAACAGTACTGCTTTACTTGTAACGCTGATATCCGTTAGCACTCCGTTGACAAGCGGAAGAAGTGCAATGCCGTCGTTGTCGCTTTTTGATGACGTCAAACATCGACTCGTTTCGTCGACACACGAGGGTTTTCATCTACCTTGTTTTTTCAACAGCAAATAGAAATGGTAAGGCTTTATTTAATGCCGTTAACTACTTCGGACATAAAATGTAATTAATATCAGTTCTGCGGTACTATACGGGTTAACATTTTTAGACATTGTTTAGTTATGGGTGCAACATTTTCACTGAGAGCGCACAAAATGTTGCTAAGTAGCTGTTTGCTAAACACTTGAAGTGAATGTAAACCTGCACGAGATTCTTTTATTCTAAGGTCTTCATAAATCAACATTTGAATATTTCGGCAGAAATTAATTAGTGTTAAGTCTATAACGAACTCAGAAATTATTCTGGCCTATTAGTCCTCAGGAGAAATTGGTTACAAACTGTTTTAGAAATGACATTTTTTTTAACCAGTGTCACCCAGTTGAGGAGGATGGGTTCCCTTCTGAGTCTGGTTCCTCTCTAGGTTTCATCTTTATATCATCTCAGGGAGTATTCCATTGCCACCGTTGCCTCGGGCTTGCTCAATAGGGATAAATATTAGAGACAAATAGTAACTTAATGTTAAACCTTACCTTTTTTTTTTAATTATGTTTCTATATGTCTATAAACCTTTGAGACAATGTCAGTTGTTAAAAGCGCTACACAAATAAATTGAAATGAAAATTAAAAAAAAAAAAAAGATTCGTACAGTATAGCAAACAGTAGTGATGAAGTATTTAAATTATACAGATATATTTAAAGCAATAGCAGCAGTAGTGATCAAAGTAGATGTGCAGTGACTATATGTTAATACCATAAGATTTAAAAATACTATATCTACACTATCTATACGCTATAGTACATTTTAAAAATAAAGTAGGTCGAACTGAAATAATCAGTGATCTGCAGCAGCCTGTGAAAAGAAGCTGTTGATGAATTATACAACTTACATGTAAATTAAATTACATGTAGCTGGTCAAATGTTGTAGAAGTGCCAGCTTCCAAGGGTGTATGTGTGTATCAGTCTTCCAAGGGACTTGGTTTATATTTTTTATCACATAGCAGATTGGAAGCTTAGTTAGCAGACCCTTAGTTCTGAACTTTCATCTTGACAAATAGGTAATGGAGGAAAATGACTATTATGGGATGTGGAGGAAGACTATAATGATAATGATTGACCAATTTCATATGATAAACAAGAAGGATGATCTATGTCAATCAAGTTTGTTTATAACCAGCTGTGTACTTATTCTCTGTTCTTTGAGGATGAATAATGCATGTATTATTCTATGTTTATTCATGCATCAACTTGAGAAGCCTTTGTAGCACTCTACAAAGTAAAGCAGGACTGGCTACCAAGGCTTGAAAATGAAATTCTTTTGATGAAATAAGTATTTGCTTGATCGCATTGAATCGTTAATAGTGACTTCTTAAAGATGTGAATTTCCACATCACTCTGGTTAGAAAGAAACTGTTGTGAAGAAACCAGGAGTTAGAAAGGAATGAAATATGATGTGTGCAGGGTGGGATTGCTAATCAGAGGACATCTTTTTTTCCACCTGGATGTATTTGATTTCCAAGTATTGAATTAATTTAAGGTTATTTTTATCTTATTATTTTTGAGTCTTGTTCAAGTTGCTTTGGGTGTTTTTGAAGTAGAATTCACAGAAGTCTGTGATAGTTTCTAATTCTAATGGCATCTTTGTGACTTAACTGACTTTAACTGGGTTTGCTGAAGTGATTTTGTGATTTATTAATGAACTCTAATCATCTCCATGCATGTGACAGTTTTAAGATGAAACAGATTCAAGTGGTAACCTTTTGGCTATTTTCTTTTCTTTATTAGGGGAAACAGAAGAAACAGAAATATGCTGTAATGAAAAGGATGATAAGCTTAAAGGATCAAAGAATGTAAGTAATGGAATTAGCACACGTGTGGAATAGTACCATGATACTAAAGCATCCTGCGCATGCCAAATCGAATAATTCACTATGAATTTTCTTTTATCAAGAAAGGAGAAGGATCGACAAAAAACAGTGAAAAAGAAGAAAGAAGATCCGTCAGCCATCACAGAGCGAGAAGTGTAAGAATCGTTCCGATTTATTTCTTTTTCATGTATCTTAAAATATTCTTTAAAGTATGCAGGTTGATTACTGACTTGTGACGAGTGAATTGTGTGCAGTGACGCACTTTCTTTATCACCGCAGGCCAAAATATCCATCGTGTATGTTCTTCCAGTACAACACTCAGCTTGGTCCTCCTTATCACATCCTCGTGGACACAAACTTCATCAACTTCTCCATAAAAGCCAAACTTGATGTGGTTCAGTCAATGATGGACTGCCTCTATGCTAAATGTGAGTGATCACTGTATTTTTATTTATTTATTTATTTTTTGCCTGGCTAAGTGAACACGCTGAACTCATATGTGCACTATGTTGGGTTTGCGTTCTTCAGGTATTCCTTGCATCACAGACTGTGTCATGGCTGAGCTTGAGAAACTTGGGATGAAATACAGAGTTGCTTTGAGGTAACAACATGTGTTCACACGTTTAAACTTTTTACTTAGCAAAATATTGCAATTAATAAAGTTATATTTGGCATGTGCATATACATGCTGTGGTAATATTATGTACACACACCTTTCCACTCTTCATTCACTGCATAGTTTATAAGAAAAGAAGTGTAACTGCAAGATCTCCAATAACATCCTCACTGTATGTGTATATATTTTCATATTTAATGGAAATGATATTTCTTCAAATTAAATAATTCTTGATATCAGAATATCAAGAGAATACTGAGGTCATTAAGTTAATTATAAACTTTAGTGTCTTAAAGCAACATGTAATCATTACTGTTCGAGGAATTGATTTATTTTCTTTGACAGCAGTGTTATGTCATTTAAGACTAATTAATGAATTTAAGAAATGTGTTATGTAAGAAAGATCAGAGATCTCTGGAGTCAGTGCAACAGTCAGTAAGGGAAGTCAGTCTTCAGAACAGAGGGGAGTTTTTTTTTTTGTCTTGGTTACTTTAAAAGTTTGTGATAGCTGCTTAAAAGGAAGTTATAATCTGAGTTAATTTGTCTCACACTCCAATGTATTTATAAATCAGGTTGATAAGAGTAAGGGTCTTTACAAAAGACCATATCACCACTTTAATTTTTTTCTCAATTCTATTGTATTCCATACTTATCATAGTGTGGTATAGAAAATGAATTGTGATCAGCATGAATAAAAATATGTCCATTGGAGGACCTGACTTATTTTAGACTTCAACATAATCACTGCCATGGAAGTTTAACAGTGACAATGCTGTGATATTTAGAAAGCTCTGATTTGTAAAAAAAAATTTAATTAATTAATACCGTTTGAAGGGGTTGGGGCATTTTTTTTTTTTTTTTTTTGGGTAATATAGCTTTCAATGTCATTTGTCTTTTCTTTGTAGAATAGCCAAAGACCCCCGCTTTGAACGCTTGCCATGCTCACATAAGGGAACATATGCTGATGACTGCTTAGTCCAAAGGGTAACTCAGGTAATACAGCATTGCCATCTGTCAGTTTATCTACATCTTGAGTTACAAAGACATTAATATCCTTCCTTCACGTTCCTCGCTAGCATAAGTGTTATATCGTGGCCACAGTGGACAGAGACCTGAAAAGGAGAATCCGAAAGATCCCAGGAGTTCCAATCATGTACATCTCTAATCACAGGTGATCAAGCAAACAAATGCCTGCACTACATTATTTAATCCTTTTTTTCCCCCTTCACTGAACATGTTTGGCTGGAGAAACACGAACAAAGAATTGAAATGCATCATTAGAATCAGTTGCTGCAGTTGGGCAGTAGAGGGCGCACAGAATTATTGAATTCTGCTCTTTGTACTAGAATTTCTTCTGAGTAACATAAGAAATCGTATTATTTGAGAGAGCATTGTTGAATGGCATAACCACTGAATATACTATTCAGTAGATACATTTTAATGCCCCGTGTGCTTAAGCTCTCAGGATGAAGTGCTGTTTTTGCAATTTATTCTTCGAATTTTAAGACATTTATATTAAACTGTAACTTTTTAACTTTCTTTTCCTCAACAGGTATAACATTGAACGAATGGCAGATGATTATGGTGCACCAAGATTATAGCACAGTGATGATGGAAGTGATCCAACTTTTTTTTTCTGTAATAAACCAGAGAATTGTATAATTGTATAAGTAATTCAACAATTTTTTCCCACCTTTGGCTTTTTCCATGCCTTTTTGTCTTTTTTTCCTGTAAACAGAATTATCTGGGTTAATAAAAATATACTATTGTGAATAAGTGGCTTGTGTGTTTATGAAATTAGCATTTTGTTTGTAGACCACTGTCTGAGCTCATGAACAATTTAACACTGACATTTATAACCAACAACGACCTACTGGTCTGTAGAATTTTTGTGCAATAAAATTATTCTTGCATGAAATGGCGATCTAGGCATAAACAGTAATTAAGTGTGGCACTTAACTCTTTAACTCTGAAAAACACGGTTCTTATTTTATATTAGTTATTTTTCTTTAAATATATAAAAAGATTTCATGTGTTATTAGTAAATTAATATATTGTTTAATATTAATATTGTTAAGATAAAGCTTTTGAAGAGACTTATGATTGCTTATTTTCTACACCATCTCTGATACAGATCTGATAGGGATCCAGTCACTAAGTGCAGGCTTAATTAGGAGGAGACATTAAGGCTGCAGGATCTGGCCAAACCCAAGCTTTGGATGAACTCCGAATAGACTCTTAATCGATACATAATGCACTACTCAGGCTGCAGAGACCGTCATTTCACACCCTAGATAGTGCACCGAAACAGGAAGTACGCAGCCGTTTAAGATTCGGCTCATTGTAATCCATTTAAGTCGCGCCTGCGCAGTATAGTGAGTTCTGGGAGTGTCGAGGCGACGTTCACTGTACCCGGCGTTAGACCAGCGCTAGTGCCTGGTTAACGGGTTACAAGGACTGATTTGCGGTTTAATAACAGTGGCCTGGGAAAATACGGAAATATGGCTGGGACTATGTAACGAGACACTTATGTGAGAGAAAAATGACACTGAATTATTTATTCTACAGCTTGGAGCTGAACTGAACGACCTCGGGAATAGACATACCGGTATTTGGTGTCTGTGGTGTAGCTTTTTGTCTTCGCTTGCAGACACTTTCGACTTCTTATCTAAGAATATCGTTGTTGCCTTTTTCTAACGCATTTTGTTTTCGTTGCTTTATCTGTGGTGCTTTTGGAGGAAAAACAGCAGAGCTTCAGATAAGTGTCGTGTATCCGTAAAGAAATAAGTCGGAATAATCGACTTGTCTTTCTCATTAGCGCTAATTGCAGAACAAATGGCTAAAATTTCCAGAAGTAAAACACTGATTCTTTTGCTTTCTTTTCCGTAGTGTATTTCGCGAATATAAAAAGATGTGCCCTTTTATTCCGTATCGTTCCTAACAAATAGATTATTTTAATTTTTATTTGTGAAATACACTATTCTTTTTTTTTATTTATATACTCGTGTCATTTGAAGCATGGCGGAACGTTTATACAACCGTTAATAAAACCCCCTTTAAGTAGTTGAAGAGCCAAGTCCTCCAGGTGTGTTGTTATGAGCCCTAGATGCCAGTCACGTGCTGTGGGCGTGTCCGTCACTGTACGTCTCCTAGGAGACTGATGGACAAAGCGGGAATTGGCATCTGCCTAAGTCAGCCCCAGTGCAAGTCAAAGGTCACTGAGGTTGCAATGCTGCGGACTGCCCTGAGTTTGGAAGGTGTGGAGGAGAGGGATGAGGAGCAGGAGGATGATGGAGAGGAAGATCTGCGAGATGGAGGGATTCCGTTCATTGTGAATCGGGGAGGATTACCAGTGAATGAAGATACTTGGGAGCAGATGTGGAGACACGTGACCCGGATTCACCCAGATGGAGCAGGAGTGGAGCAGAAGATCCGGGGAGTCACTGACCTGCCCAAGGTCCATATTCCTCTTATACCAATTCTTTGAGTGTATATATGCATACATTTTGGTTTCTTTCTTTTTAACTTTTTGTACACCCACTATGTCGGAATCGGAATCGGAATCTGATTTATTGCCAGGAACTGTAGGGTCTACGTGTAAAGGAATTTGTCTTGGTGTGATGGTGCATAGTAATAACCGAGAAGAAGCATAAATATAAGAAACATAGGTTATAAAAAATAATGTGCATAGATAAGCATAGATTTACAAAAAAACAAGCAATTAGATGGAAATAAAAATGGCAACATGAATTGTACACTAACGCATATACAATTAAAAATGTTATATATTAGCACTGAAAGAAAAAATTAACAGTACATTAGTGCAGGATACACAATTATTATATTACTAAATTATACTAATTACTATATACTATATTACTTAAAGGCACTGCAGTGACACAATTCCTCTTCCTGGTTTGATCCTGAGCTTGGGTTTTGCATGTCTCTCCATGTTTGTGTGGGTTTCCTCAAGGAATTCTGGTTTCCTTCCACCTCCCAAACATGTTCACACCATTGCTTGTCAAGTGTTTAAAACATGCCTGGATGTTCCCTCGACCCCGTCCCCAGTCTCCCCCCGACCCTGTCTCAGCGTGTGTGCGTTCGTTGTGCATCCGTCCCCTGTGTGACCCTGAACGCAGCACGGTGCCCTGTCATGAATTGGTATCCCAGCCAGGGTGAACAACCGTGCAGAGCTCCTTCCCAGGATACAGAACTAGATTCGTAATTATATAGAATCTATAGAAATTCACACACACTATTATGCACAAACACTGTCCGCAATAAGATCATGTAATGTTTCAGACTGAATGAGTTAGAGAAAAACAAAGCAGTCTGTTTCTTTCCCAAATGATCTTGTGTTCTTAATATTCAGCTATCCCACAGAATCTGTGAGAATATAAAGATTTATTCTATATATATAGTCTATATTTGTCCTTTGTTACCTTTGATATACATTTTCTTGCAGTCTAAGCAAAAACAGGGCATATCATTCTCATCTTGATTTAGATATCAGTCACACGATGCTGTAGTCATTTCCACATGATCATCTGCTGAGAATTTCCAAAGCTTGCCTGCTGAGCCCGAAGCTGCTGATTTTAGATATTCACTCTGCATTCTCTTTGTTTTACAAGTACAGACATGCTTTATTTATTTGAGATTTAATCAAACGATGTTCATGACTGTTTTCAGTCGTAAACGTAATACAGTGTAACCTTGCTGTGTAGCAAGCCACTGCTTTCAAATGGAGAAGTTCACGCAGGAACAAGGTCAGGAAATGTATCGTCCATTAACACATTAACAAACGCTACGTCTCATGAACATAATGGGAGTCAGATGACAGATTGCTGACTATGCAGACTGTTTGTAACCAATGTGATGTGAGCTCATAGCTGCTTCTTTTCTAGAACGTCATGACATCATGTCTGTTGTATCCATACGTCTGTAACGCCATGAAATCCTGACTGTAGCATTGCATGCTTAAAGTACAGTTTTTTTATTACACATGCACATAGTGAGGAATCCTGAATCCTGAGGAACGCATTTACATTCAAATAATAATAATTTATTTGTTCGGGCACACCAGCAAATTATGCTTGAATGTTGGCAAAAGCACCTATTCTGATACACTTTTAAATATCGATGATTCTGGAAAAAATTGCTGAGTGTGTATGGTCTAGCCAACATAAACATAAAGAAGATTCAATATAGATTTTTATAATCAAAGAAGATTCTTTTATGAAGTGTCAAAACCCCAAAAATATTAGGGACTCCATCATGAGCTATCTGTTAAAACAGAGCTCCGGTGATCTTGGCAAGGAAAAAGGGTCAGAAAGTTAGACATGTAGTCAATCTGACAGATTCACTTCCTTCTAAATGCCGTATCTGTGCCCCATTTCAACGTCCCTTTGTTCGTCATTCCTTTGCAAGTGAGCAATTAGGATTCTGACCATGAGTTGTGCCCTAAAGAGTGGATCTGCTGTCAGAGCGATTGAAAAGATATTCTCCAGCTGCACTCCCTGCACCACTGTGTTGACAGCGTGCTCTATCTCTCTAACCCCACAGATTCCTGTACCTACTGTGCCTACATACCAGCCAACCACCAGTATTCCACACCGCCTGGAAGCCATACAGAAATACATCAGGGATTTGCAGTATCCTTCTTCCATTATACAGCGGGAAATTTTCTAAGTGCTGTCTTCAAATGCTCACCTCTTATATACGTTGTGGCACGTGGTCGATCTTGCAGCTATAGATTTAGACACGAGAACATCTTGCATTATGGCTGCAAGCTCAGGTCAGTGGCGTATTTCTAAGTGTTTTTTCTTTGATGTTTAGAGTTAACGTTAGACAGAGAGAAAGTAGGCCACACAGACGTGATCCAGACACAGATATGAAATATTTACTAGTTGACTTTAAAGAAGAGAACACACTTAACCAAGCAAGCGTGAATGTAAATTTAGTGTAAGGTACATTTCATTGTTTGGGTTTAGGTTTGTATCATTTGAAGGTGATGTTTCTGTATGTGGTTTGTCCATCATGTAACTAATGTTATTTACTATTTAATTTGAATTGTCAGTGGGGTTTGTTTTTTTTGTTTTTTTTTTACATTTTCTGTAATTGCCAGTTGAGTGCTTTGAGTTGAATTATTTACTTAACAGTGTACTACCAGGTACAATCATACAGGAACCCAGTTTTTTGAGATCAAGAAGAGCAGACCTCTCACAGCGTGAGTATCTTGTTTATAACTGTCTATACTCACTGTCCTTTAATCTATACTCGCACACGCCCAATCACATTTCAGCAGCACAGTGCATGAAATCTAACACCTACATGAAAAACGTTGTCTTCTGTTCTTTAAATAGTTTAAGTAAAAGTTTAAGTAGCGTTCTCTTTCTTGGCTGAAGGGAGTAGAACCCACCTGAGTTTCAGTGTGTTGTACATTCTGCAATGCTTTTCTGATGACCACAGATGTAAATAGTTGTTATCTGAGTTCCTATCAGCTTGAACCATTCTGCCCAGTCTTATCTGTGATCTCTTATTAACAAGCCATTTCCACCCACAAAGCTGCTGCTGCTCACTGGAAGATATTTTTTTGTTTGTTTTTCACACTGTTCAGTGTAAACTCTAGAGACTGTTGTGTGTGAAAAATCCCAGGAGATCAGCGGCTTCTGATATACTTAAACCAGCCCATCTGCCACAACAATCATGCCACAGTTAAAGTCACAGAGATCACACCACCCCCCATCCCTGCTTCTGATGTTTGATGTGATCATTACTTTATTTATTTGACCTGTATGCACTGTACTACTGCCACATGATTGGCTGCTTAGATAATTGCATGAATGTGCACCTGTTCTTAATAATGTCGCTGGTGAGTGTACTATAAATAAACGGCTTAAACCTAAATCATGTATTAACCCAAGCTGGTTTATGTAGGTTTGTGGTGTTCTGGTTAGGTTGTGCACCAGTATGGTCATGCTAACTAACAACCTTACTGATGCAGCTGTTCCTCCTGCTAGAAGAAGGATGGTCATGTGTTTCTTGCTTTCTTTTGGACACACTCATCTGAGCTGTAACGGAAATTACAAGCAGCCCATGTGAATAGTGTTGGGTTTTTTTTTTGTTGTTTTTTTTGCACATGGTTTCATATCTTTGTAAGAGTCTTGTTCCTGTTACTGTTTCTGGCATGCTGAGAAGCAGACACAGGAAGCAGCTGAGGATGTTTATGGATTGGCCGGTTACAATTACACGGTCAGTGACATCAGCTGGAGGAAATTTGATTCACATGACACCGGATGCGTGTGATCTGATCAAAACGTCACAAACAGAGGAGTACTTTATTTTTGAGAGGATTCATTCGATAAGTATTTATACAGACCTCTACTGAGAACTGTGTTTCATTTCCATTTTCAGTATTTTTTTTTTATTTTTCATTCAGCTTGGTCATGGGAAATCACTGGAAACAAGGCAGGAACAAACCCAAATACATTGTTGACAAGATGCTAATTCAAAAACAGGACACTGCACATGCGCCCACACACACACACACACACACAGACATGCTTACTTGGTGGGCAAATTAATGTGTCAGTGAGGTGGGAGGGGGGGTGTATACCCAGAAAAAAAACCCAAGCGAAACTCATTGTTCAGCGTAACAATAGATTAAGCTGATCTTGTTGATATTTGATATCAATGTCTGTTACTTCCACAGGTTAATGGATATAGCAAAGGAAATGACCAGAGAATGTTTACCAATCAAGTGTTTGGAAGCTGTAATCCTTGGAATGTATCCTTTCACATGGGCTTCATTGCTCATATTCTTACATCACTCATTTTATTAGAATTAAACTTTAATGGAATGATGATATCTCAGCAATACATGGATAATAGATATAAAGAGACGTATATTTCTGGGAGACTATAATCCTTGCCAAACCTCATTCCAAAAGTTAATGTAGAAAAGTTAAAGGAACACTGTGGCTAGATTTCCTAGTTTGAATTCTGGAAAAATGTCTTTGATTAATCTTGTAGATAAAAAAAAAAAA
>JAOTRN010000002.1:15740425-15751868 GCA_028566695.1 Bagroides melapterus | reverse complement strand
GAGTAGGAATATTTACTTAGAACATGTTGGTGGTTGTATAAGAAATTTTGAAAATGATAAACCTTATAGTCAAATGTACTTTTAATGTCAATTTTACATTCTGTGTCAAATTTCTAACAGTGTTATTTGCCATGTGTTATTTTTGCAGGATTATCTCGATCGGCGCAAGCTTCGGCTGTGGGATTTCTTCCGCAACATCGATAAAGATGGGACGATGCATGTTTCTGTCTCAGACTTCAGGAAGGCAGTGCAGGCATGAGATCATATCCTCATCATTTACATTTGCTGATGCGTCGCTGTGTCTCTGTCTTCTGAGTCATACTGACTGTTGTTGATTGACTGACTGCATTGATTTTTCATCCATCTACCCATCAATCTTGCACAATTATATAAACAAAACAAACAAAAACAAAACGGTGTTATTTCTGTTACAGCAGTCTAACATCCCGCTGGATCGCTTTCAGCTTGAACAGCTCATCCAAAAACTAGACCGGGAAGGAACGGGCATGGTAGACTATAGGTATGATGAAAACCATTAGCTTTTGGGCTTCATAAATCTCTCATTATGTTTGCTTGTAATATTATCATAGAAGGTCTTAATAAGCAAATTACAGTTATATCTACCAATAGTGTTTTTTTCCCATGTCTAATCCAGGATGAAGACAGTGTCATTTTATTTTTCACGTTAAAAGTGTAGTGTAATGAACAGGAAAAGAAAAGTAATGTCCACCCCTTCTTGGCATCCTACAGAGGTTTGGCTGACACGAGAAAGCAGATGATGCGGGACCATCGTCGAAAGCTGCGCAAAGTAGAGTCCCGTCAGAAGAAGGAGAAGCAGAAGAGTGAGCGCATCCTTAAGACCTTCCAATCAGCCGTTGAAGCCGTTACCCCACGTACCTCTATTGTCATGTCGCCAGGAGGTATTAAAGAGTATTCCAGTGGCCCTCAGCGCTTCTCAGCCACCCCCCTCAGTTCCTGGCATCACATTGTCATATCCAACAGCAGCCGTTACTCCGTCACCAACATGAGCAGCGAGCACGGCCAGCTTCCTATGATAGGGAACGCTGCATCCTGCAGGTCCCTGAGCTCTTCAGCCATGCGCTCTTACTCCCAGCCTAACCTAATAGACAATCGCACCTCTCTGCCTCCGCTAACCAAACCTGCATCAGCACAGGGTATGAACACGGTCACCAAATCAATAGGAGGAACAAGTAATCTTAGTCCCACAGACAACAACCTGACAAGCTCAAGACCGGCAATAAACACTGAGCAACCCACTGTAAGAGTAAAAGTTTCCAATGGGAAGAAAAAGAAAAGTAAAAAAAAAGTTGAGAAGACATTCAAAGGACAGAATATAATATGAATACTTTATACTATCTAGCATATACAGTATAGGTGTGTTTCATACTCCAAATATGTAATAATGACTACACAAAACGTGCAGTGTTATATGGATAGAACTGTAATGATAACCATAATACTGTGCAGATATAAATTATGACATGAAATAAATTTTACTAGCATGTTTATTTATTTTTATGACACAGTGGTGCAGTGGGTAGTGCTGCCACCTCACAGCTCCAGGCTCCCCAGTTTAGCTATACTAATTCTGAATAACCTCCTTCCTTGTACATTCCTGTCTCACATCTGGTGGTCATGGAATAGGATCCACCCTGATCCTGTCCAGGATGAAGCAGCTGCTGAAAATAAATGAACGAATGGAAAGTTGCAGATGAACTGTCCAAATGAGATTCAGAGCAAATCAGTCAGCTTGAATTGCTTCATTGGTTTGATAAATCCTTAAGAAAATAGATTTCATTTTATTTAACATATTAAAACATAAGATAGAACACTGTTAGAAAATAAGGATCCCTTTAGCACCCCAAGGAGTTTCTCTCTCTAAAAGTTGTCTGAATTCTACAACAGAAGGTTTCTCTTTCAGTGAAAGTTCAAAGTACAACCCAAATATAATTAAGAACCTTTAACCGGACAAAACGCCTTTGAGGAACTCTTTCTTGTAATAAGTAATATGTAGAGTATAAAGTAGAGAATAAATATGTGTAGAATTACAAATACGTATAGAGAATGTTTGATGTGTTAATAAAGTCTTTCTGAGCAAAATAATAATATTAATACTACTACTAATTAATATTAGTAATATTATAAATTAATACTATATAATATAGCTAAGTAATACTATATAATATTACTAATTAATACTACTACTATATATAATAATAATAATGATAATAATAATAATAATAATAATAATAATGCTAACAAAATTAATAGTTTGTAGCTTTTACTTAAACTTAACTCTTGATCACTTGGCCAAATAAAGATGAATAGCCACATAAGAGTGCAAAAAAGAGAACTGATGAACACATTCACTAATTCATCCACTCTGGGTGTGTGATCATGTCAGATTATGACAAGGTTTTGGGAAACCATAACGCAACCGCACTTATCCTTTAGTCAGAAACGTAAGTGTGATGTTTACAGTACAGACGTTTATTACATCAATAATGAGGGGTATGCAAGCAGAGTTTCAGCTGTTAGGAAGTAACTGTGGGAAGACTCCAGCTGATATAATAATACGCTATGATAATCATCCTTTAAAAAGCCACAGAGCTTTGACTTCTGTAGCAGAATCACCCGACCTGATTCACAATGATCACCATACTCTTCAGTCTCCTCTTCCTTAAGGCCAGTCTTGCCTTTCAGGTAAGTCATTACTCAGTTGCTTTTCATTTTCGTGTTATTTCCCAGTGGTCTGGAGTTTACATGATAATTATCTTATTCTTTTTGAACAAAGTCTCTGGAGCCCTGGCCTGAGAAGAATGAGACTGTGAGTCCAAGCCAGTCGTGCACCTGTGAGGCCTATCTACCGGATACTATATTCCCTTTGGGGGAACTGGAGCTGCTGGAGAAGTCTTCAGTGCAAATCAGTCACAAGTTAGAGCTGGAAATCAGCAAGGTATAAGACAAACCTCAAAAACAGGATTATTAAATCAAAAAACAAAAGAAAATAAAAACAGTATGTGCAGGTTTTTAAATATTCGTCTATCTAAATATCTCGTCTTTGCAGATAGAGTTGTTTGAGAGCAAACTTACCATTTACATGGAGAAGATTGTAAATCTCACAATGTTGATTGGGATCATGGAAAATGACCCTGACTCTTATACTGAGCTCCAAATCCAGGAGGTGAAGATTCAGATCAAGCAGATAGAAGCTCTGATTGTGGAGCTTCAGGCATCTATAGAGATTTCTTCTACGGTTCTTGTGAGCATTCGCAAAGAGGTGAAACACACTTGACATACTGTGTTATCATGTGTTACATATGTGTGCTGGTATGGAATAACTCATGTCTGTATTGCTGCCACGCATATATATGATATCTAATACCTTAATATTTATCATACAGATCACTTCCATGATTGTTATCCTGACTCAACTGGAGACTACCTATGACAAGAACCTGGTACTGCTGACACGCAGAGAATACATCAAGCTTCAGCAGAAACTGGAGGAATGTGAGAGACGCCACAATGAGATCTTTAATCCTAACCTTGGTAAGCCTGCTTAGCACATGGACACTATCGTGATCTTTGTTGAAACATAAATGACTTTTGACTTTTTTCCTTCTAGGTTCTTGTGACCATGGTTCCATATCGAGATTCAGTAAACCAATTATCAGCCACCTTAACGCACATCTGAATGCAGGTCATAGATATGGTGGATGGGGCAAAGATTCAAACCCATTGCCTGGCTTTGAAAATACGTACTGGTACTCAGGTTCTTCAAACACTCTGGTTAGCCAAATTAATGTGTATGCAGACTATTACAGGTTAATCATGAGACAGCCAATGAAAACCCATGAGCTTTATACCAATCGTGACTGGAGAGGTCTAGGTAATAACTACATTGTGCATGGCAACACTGTGTATTATCAGTTCAGAGAACCTTTCAGCATGGGTAAATACAACATGACCAGTCAGACAGCCGAGTACAGGGTGGTGCCAAGCGCCAGCAATAAGTTCTCCTACTTTTATTCAGCAAACCAAAACCTAGATTTTGCAGCTGATGAGAATGGATTGTGGGTGACGTACGCTACAGATGCATCAAAGGGCAAACTATTGCTAGGTAAGATAGATGTGGCAGCATTTGCTTTAAAAGAGGTTCATGAGATGAATATCTACAAACCATCAGTAGGCAACACCTTCATGGTTTGTGGAGTCCTTTATGCTACCCGATCTGTAGATATAAAGACAGAGGAGATCTTTTATACTTATAACACACATACAAGACAGGAAAGCTATGTTAGCATTCCTTTTGAAAAGTTCCAGGAAACCTATGTTTACCTTGATTACAACCCCACTGACCAGAAACTGTACATGTACAATGATGGATATTATGTCAGCTATCATGTGTGGTTCCATCAGACTAAGAATAAGCCACAGCTCCTGATATAAAGGAATGCTTTGATTTGAATACAGCTTAACATATATCACTAATATGTCCTTCATTGACTTTTATTCTTGTTAATAAAATCTATTGAGCAGTATTCCTGAATGAGTGTTGTCATTATACACATTATTCCACAATGCACACTAATACTCAGTAATAACTGCTTGGGGTTTTTTGTTTTTGTTTTTTATATACAATGTGACCTAAAGTCTATGTTACATATGGACATGTGTTATTTCCACAAAAATAGGTATGTTAAATGTAAAGACAATGCACTATTTCTGTATGACTTTTTACTAACTTTTTACTGTATGAAATCAATTTCTAAACACTGGTTACAAAGAGATTCTAAGATTATTTTATCAATGGAAAATAAAGCATGAAGAAATACAGTATATGACACTATAAACTTAAAATAAGCACAATAATGTATCCCTTATGGGTTTTCAGGTGATTATAAAAAAATAATTAATACATACTAAGAAAAAATTCGTTGAGAATAATCTCTGTATATTTACTTTGTGGCTTAAATCCAGCCCTGTGCTGTCACATCCTCTCACGTCACGGCCTACAAACATGGCCGCCCTGGACTCACATTCCCAGCAACCTCCTGCGCGCGCAGTCACTATTCATCTGATTATGTTCCCCCGGTTAATAATAATATTATAGGCTAGCAATGTTTGAAAGCACATTTGTTTCAGTTTATTATTTACAAGGTGTTATTTCGATACTTTAACGTAAGTGACGTTTACCCGGGATTTGGACTAAGTCTATTTTCTGCACTTGGGCTCGATTTTAATCTAGATTTTGTGGAACCAGAGAGAACACGGTTTGGCCGTTGCCTTTTTTCGATTCTGCCTAATGTCTTTTGCAGTGCCCGTATCCAGTTTGCTAACTGTTCCTTTTTTTCTCAGTTCCTATTATTTTGAACGGTTCCTATTTTTGCTAATACATTTGATGAAAAGGCCAAGTGTTTGTGTATTGTGTATAAGTGATTCTCAACCGGTTGGCCGCTGCCCACTAGTGGGCCTTCAAGCGCCATCTGGTGGGCCGTGTAGGCAGTGGCAGACTACACCCAAATTAATTTTTATTTATTTTTTAATTGACAACATATTTTCTAATTATCTAATTGTTCTTATGAATTCATTTGATCAAAAGACTTAATTCAAGATGCATTATCTAAAATCTCATATGTTTAAATATCGCAACACGTCACAACGTGCAGTGACGTTAACGTTATTGTAGTATGGATCGATTTCTTAAAAGAAAAGCACATGTATGAGACTGATGTGTGCAAGCAAAATCTTTAAAGTGTGAAGTGAGAAAATACAACGCTGAATACATTGAATGTGGTTTTATAAGGGAGTACTGAGACTAATAAGCTAAAGGTGCAGTGCGTTGAATGTGGAGAAATTTTGTCAAATGAGGCACTGAAACCATCCAAGCTGAAGAGACATTTGAACTCAAAACACCCAGGCTGTGTTGGGAAGACAAAAGAATATTTTCTAAGGAAAAAAAAGATGGGCTTCAGGCTCTACAGAAAGTCATCACATCGTTATCAACTCAATCAAAAGTCACCTTGAAAGCTAGCTATATGGTTGCCGCTTGTGTTGCTCGTAGTAAGACAGCCTACTATCGTGGAGGAACTTATTTTGCCAAGTACTGTGGATATTTGTTATTGGGTGATGCAGTTGCAACCAAAATTCAGTCAATACCACTTTCCGATGACACCGTGGCTAGATGAATTGTTGACATGAGCGATGACACTGAACGCCAACAGGTACGAATAAAGGCAAGCCCTTGTTTTGCCATACAGCTGGACGAGTCGACGGACATAAGCAACACCACGTTACTGTTTTTGTCCGATACTGCATGGCCAGTCATCTTTGTGAAGGTCTGTTATTTTGCAAAGAACGACCGACGAGAACAGTGGCAGATAATGTCGTGCACTGCCTTGATGAGTATGTCACTGAAAAATGTCTTGATTGGAAATACTGCTCAGAAATATTTGCAAATCCAAAAGCGAGCTCCAGAAGCAAAGTGAACGCGCTGTTTCTTGCACAGGGAAAGTCTCACCTTAGATGTCACCAGAACTGTATGAAGTCATGAACATTGCTGTGAGAGAATGTTCCCCTCTTGTGTGTCTGACCTGTTGTTACAAGTATGTTAGCCTGGATGTGGGGATGTATTTCATTATTTTGTTAAAAGCGTGTTCCCCTTGTGTGACTGAAACAAGTCATTTGTCTGACCTGCTGTGTTATTGTTACAGGAATAAATCGTTACTAAATAAACCTGACAAGTCTTTTTTTATACAACTATATAGCTGTCTTGACCGTCTGCTACAGTGGCATAACAGATTAAAAACAGAGTATATTGTTGTACTTTTTGAATTTTTTTTTTTTTAATCTGTGTTCATACTATCATGTTTGTAAAGGTGGTCCTCGGAATGGTTTTAAACATTCATTGGTGGACCGAGTTGCAAAAGTTTGAGAACCCCTGTTCTAAAACTCATGTATATTGCTCCAATATTGACATACTCCTATGCATACTTTTTTGTGTGGTAAAATGTAGATAACAATGACTAACAATGGCTGGAAATGTTTGTATGTTTTTCCATTTCCCATTGTATTTTATCAGTGAATATTTAATCAATTCAAATGTTCTTTATTTTATGTGATTCATTATTGGCTTCATTTGCTCAAAACTGATATTTGTTTTATAAGATCTCAGTAAATAATTACTGCTGTTCAGCTCCATTTGATGTAATAAATTATACAGTGTATCTGTTCAAATATTTTTTTAGTTTTAAAAAAAACTCCTTTTTAGTTTTTCATGTTATACTACATACATGCCTAGTAATGATGGATAAACTGAGTAGGCTAGTGTCCTGAATTCAATTCAATTTTTTGTATAGCGCTTTTTACAATGGTCATTGAATGAATGAGTAAAAGAATTTTGAAGTTTCTCTTGTCATTTATAAAAATGTCATAAAGATTTACAGGTTTTTGCTGTCAGTAGCAAGATTAGTTTAGAAGCTTTTTAAAGAAAGACAAACCATGCTTTATAGTCATACCACTTATATATCTGCTTTAAGTTTAAAAAGAACTAATTGATTTACCTTTTTATACCCAACAAGCCCCTATCTTGTATCTTTACTGCATTTTTTTAATAAATACATAACTTATAATACACCAAATATATACACCAATTCTATTGTGAAGTCTAAATGCCCTGACCTGATATTTCAGCGATTTTTTTTCTCACTTTGACCAACAATGTACTGAAAACATAACAGGCTATAATTTAGCTAAGAAAACCAGTGAAACCAAGAAAGTAATCACAGTATTTACCAAAATGACATCAGATGATGTCCTTTATGTCCTGTTAGAACACACGAACAAAATTGGGTATGTTGGAAAATATTCCCAAGCAATATCTTCTTAAGGCTTAATAAAGGCCTAGTTTCCCAAAAGTGCTGTAAAATGAAGATCACCCTATCTAGTGGTAAATGACGATGCTGCTTGCACTGTGGTAATAAGATGTTATTTTACCAGTTGCTACCTGTAATATATTTTCTCACATCGTTTAACTTCCTATGCACAGCAACAAATTATAATTTGCTATTGCCTCATTAGTTCATAATATCTAAAACAAACATGTCTGTGTAAACAAGTTGTCTTTCAAAAGTCATTTCAAAATCAGCTCGCAATAACCGTGGGAATGAGAAAAGATGTTCAGGATGTCTACCGGATACCTTCATATTTAAAAGGCAATGATTGGAATGTAGGGCTGTAGTCAAGCAACTAAAAAAGCCTTAGACATGATGCATCACATTCTTCTGCTCCTCTTTTTGGCTGGTTCAACATATGGTTGGCTGGTAGGCATTTTCTTTTAAGCCAATTCTTGAAAAAATTCTCAAGACACAAACAAGCAGATTCTATTAACTTCATCTGTTTTTTTTTTGCAGCCAGTGGAGCAGTGGGGCTCTGGCAATGTAACCGGCACTGTGGGAGAATTCGGCCAGTGTATCTGCAACGTATTCCTTCCTGACACTACGTTCCCAGCAGACCGTGTGGATATTGTGCAGATAACTTCTAATAAGCTGACTTCAGAGGTGGAAGTCCATATTAACAAGGTATGTTACATTCTACATGTTGAAGCATAACTTGTTTTTGAACCTCACTGAGAATAACAGTGGTTATCCTGACAAACTTCCTGCTCTCTTCTTAGGTGATTTATATAAAAGCCCAGCTGGTTATTCTTCTCTCTGAGCTCACCAACTTGACCGTCCGTGTGGAGATCATGGAAAGTGGGCCTGACAAGTACATCAAACTGGAATTTGACCTCCTGAGGGTTGAGCTGCGTGAGTTTGAATCGCTGGTCACACACCTGAAAACATCCCTTAACTCCTCTTCACCAGTCTTTGACAGTCTTTACCAAGAGGTAAGTGTTTATCAATTTGAATCTCAGTGACACATCAGTTTTATTATTGTTTACGAGTGACCATATATCTATGTCTCAGAACATTACTGCTGAACACAGGCAGTTTTAAACCTTCTTATACATATTTCTTAAAGATTCGCAATATGAGCCTGACTGTAGACCAGCTGGAAAGCTACGATAAGAGCAACTTAGAAGTGATCCGCCTCGAGTTTATCAAACTTCAGAAGAAGCTAGAGAAATGCAGAGATGAACAAGATGACTTCTCCAATGCAGCAATCGGTACAGTTCTTATATTATTTTGTATCAAGGTATCTAAGATGTGATGCTGCATGAGTCTCATTACTCATTTTAGGATCTGTCACAGTATCTCTTTAACATTAATCATTCATTCATTGTTCAATCATTCAATCATTCATTCATCGTTCACTATGTTAATGCTTGATGCACAGTATGTAAAAGTGGGTACAGTTAAGAACTTATTTAAAAAAAAAAAAATCAGTTTTAGTGTGCATGCATATATGACTAAAATGAACAAGTAGGTAAAGGTAATAAATGCAGTGATTGCTTAAAATCATGTAACATTCAAACATTCATCTAAAAGTTACAGCACCAAGTATGGATAAATAGCTGCCATTTATTCACATTAGTTTCTGTGTATTTCTATTCTATATGTAAATAGTTACATATGTCCCTGTTTTTTTTTAACCTTTCTATTCATATTCAACATGCAATGGATATACCAGGTTTTACCACATACTGACGTACTGAATCCTATGCACTCATACCATCCAATGAAGTGCCTTTATTTTATTATTATTTTTTTTAATAAATTCTCACCCCTGAGCTGATTTCTCCTTTCAGGTTCCTGCAAGCATGGAGGTATTCTCAAACTCAGCAAGCCTGTAGTTAGCCAGCTGAATGCTGATCTGAGTGGAAGCTACTTATATGGAGGATGGGGAAAAGACTCTAGCCCTGTGCCTGGTTCTGAAAATATGTACTGGTACTCTGCTTTCTCTAGTACACTGCTGAGTAGAATTCATGTTTATTCAGACTACTACAAATTGATCATGAGACAGCCAATGAAAACCTATGAGCTTTATACCAATCGTGACTGGAGAGGTCTAGGTAATAACTACATTGTGCATGGTAACACCCTATATTATCAGTTCAGAGACCCTTTCAGCATGGGTAAATACAACATGACCAGTCAGACCGCAGGGTACAGGGTGGTGCCAAGTGCCAGTAACAGATTCTCCTACCAATATTCTGCCAGTCAGAACTTAGACTTTGCCGCAGATGAGAATGGATTGTGGGTGACATACGCTACAGAGGAAGCGAAGGGTCGACTGGTGCTGGGCAAAATAGATGAGGCAGCATTTGCTCTGACAGAGGTTTGGGAAACCAGCATTTTTAAACAATCCGTCACAAATGCCTTCATGATATGTGGTGTTCTTTATGCCACACGGTCTATAGATGCTCAAACAGAAGAGATCTTTTACAGTTACAACACACGCACGAAACAGGAGAGCTATATTAGCATTCGGTTTGAAAAGTTCCAGGATTTCTATGTCAACTTGGACTATAACCCTAGAGATCAGAAACTCTACATGTTCAACAATGGCTACTATGTCTCTTATAATGTGAAGTTTAAGAGTACCTAAGAGACACTGTCAGACTTGAAATTATGCACATGTGATCTTAATTCCCTGTTTAATTATATTGACATGTACACGTTTCTGTTTTGGGAATAAATAAAAATGAAATTATGCATTAATCAGATGCCTGAACAAATGCTTGTGACCCTGACAAAGATAAAGAATGAATCATTTGTAAAGAGTTAACTGGCTCATATATTTCACAGCAGAGAGAATCCAATGTAAAAATCCAACCAAATGATGTGTGGGTTTCACACATAATTATTTCACACATACATATAGCCAAGAGTAATTATTCATAAAATATTAATATTAAATAATATATATTTTTTAATTACATATTTTTTTATCTGAATACATTTTCATCCATTTATATGAATATAAATTATTTTCATTTTTGTTTTATATGGTCATTCAAATGAACACTTTTTTTAGATGGAATAAGAATTTCTCCTGAAGTAATTCTTTAAATGTTATGTATATCTCCTTAAAGATATAGTGTCTGTGGTTGATGTGCTTTATGTCAAACGGACACACTGATGATAGAATGGATCATGAAGTGATGTGATGCCCTTTCAAACTAGGTTCCATTTTTGTAACCTGAGCCCCCTGAGCCCCTCTGTAGCCACATCACTTCTCCTCCTCTCAATACTGTCAAGCTTCTGGACCCAGCTGCTCTCTGCAAACACACTAATTACCCATGAGCTGCCACACCTCTCTCACAGTCTATAAAATTACACCATTTGGCACTGGCTGGCTTTATTACTCAGGATTAAAGATAAAAAAAATTGTCATATATATACATCGAACCAAGGTGAAAACCCCCTTTTCAGGCATGTTATCCGTGCTTGCACATAAGGTTGCTTGAAAAACCGCT
>JAOTRN010000002.1:15654511-15669103 GCA_028566695.1 Bagroides melapterus | reverse complement strand
CTTCTCTGTGCACGCACACACAGACACACTTACGTACTCTCTCTTTCTATGTCTCTCTCTCTCTCTCTCTCTCTCTCACACACACACACACACACACACCTTTGATTCCACAAGCTCATCCTCACATAGATGTTTAAATTAGTCTCTATGTTCAGTACACAGCCCCAACTCCATTCCTCTGGCTGGCTTTTTACAGGCCATGGAATGCAGGACGTGTGTAGCTCTTCTTTCTGACTCACCGCTGCTACAGAGAAGAATTTTCAGATCAATTCACTTCTAGGAATCGGCTGTCATCTGATGCCTGTCGATGTGTAGGCATATACACAATGGTGAAGGCATGCGGTGTGAATATTCGCCCCATGCAGGATTACTCGAATCCTTCCCCATTAACCTGGAGGTGTGGAGGAAAATCTAAACAAATAATTCAACTATACAAAAACAACGTCCTTTAGCTCAGTCATTAATAATAATAGAGCATTTCAAATATTCTTTCAAGTAACATCTAGCAACTCAGTGCAGTAGGCAAGAGTAGATTCTCTGTGTTAGAGTTAAATACTACGGAGATTTTTGTGTTTACTGTAGCTTCAGATTCTCATTCTTCATCCACCTGAGTGTTGGGAGATGTTGTGTGCTCTGGAATGCTTTTCCGCTCAGCATGAAGAAGTAAAGAGAGCTTATTTGAGTTATTTTTGTCGAAACAGCTTGAACATTCTCCTCTTTTTGCTTTTCACACCATTCTGTGTGCGCTCTACAGAATGTGGGTTTAAAATTCCCAGAAGATCAACAGTTTCTGTAATACTCAAACCAACACATCTGGCACCAACAACCAACAATCCCACACTTAAAGTCACTGGAATCACACTCTGATGGTTAATACGAACACCCAAGCTCTTGATCTGTATCTATACATTATTCGTGTGTGGCTCTCACGTCACTGAATGATTGTGGGAATGTACAGATGTACAGTTTGGAACTATAATGTCACAAGGGTTTGACATAACTAATGGTAGAGACTCAGTTGGTGAGCTGAGACATCCAGCTGCACACACACACACACACCCTCACAGGTTTTTTATTTTTCAGTAGGTACATTTGAATTAATTACATTTAGTTAAAAATCATTAAACAGAAATGCATCATCAAGAAGTGGCAAGAGTTCAGAAAGTCCCACAATGTATCAATGCTATGTCTGGAAAATTCAGTAGGTTATGTGGGAATAAATGCGACAGTAAATGCTAACATATGTATTAAGTGTTTGTTTACACACATGAGACACAGTTCCGTGGCAGTTACAACATGCAGGTGCAGTATTAATGTGGATTATATACTGGTATACATAAATAAAATTAAATCTGAAAATATTGGTTACAATTACAGAATTTAGCATACACCCTTTATTCAGAGCGACGTACATTCATATCTCATTTGTTTTATACTGAGCAATTCAGGGTTAAGGGCCTTGATCAGGGGTCCAGCAGTGGTAGCTTGACGGAGCAAGGATTTGAACTCACAACCTTCTGATTGGTAGCCTAACGCCTTAACCACTAGGCTACCACATCCCCCATAGCTGAAACATAAGGTGAAAAAATTATTTTTAAAATGTAATAGTTTAGTGTTATCGCGCATTATGGTTTAGCTATTTTATAAGAACAACTATATTATTGTTTATATCCTTTAAATACAGCATGAGTAGAGTGACAAGGATGGATGCATGTGCTCTCTCTCTCTCTAACACACACGCACACGCTCATGCACACGTGGGCACACACGCACAGGCGCAAGAAATAAAGCAAATGCTAAATGTCAAAACTTAATTCCAATTTATTTCTCGGCACAAAAGGTACAAAAATGAATACACTAAGAACTAATGAGCTAATCTGATTTCATTAGCACGCATGCACATGGTCAGAAATCTGTGGACCTCTGGCATCAATGTTTACGGCTTGGTGTCCACATACTTTTGGCTTTTAATGTTTATATAAAACAACCAATAGATATTTATTCAATTGTTTATTAATGGACATTTTTAAATAATAAAAGTAATATCATTGTTTTGTATTTTACAAAATACTTTTTTGCTACAAAAAACTACTTTCTACATGACGGAACTAAAATAAATCTTAGATTTGATGGAGTTCTAGTTAAGACATATTGTAGTATATCATAACATTATGTGAAGCATTAAGTATCATTTTCCTGATCTGAAAAGTGGTCATACATTCCAAACTAACTAACTAAATAAATAAATAAAAATAAATCCGCAATCCTGGGTCAGACAAACTTGTCCAAACAAAAAGAATAAAACTTCCATGACTCTCCAAACTACATTCCTTGTGTAACATTCAATACAGCATTGACTTTCTTTCAATTTCAGATTAAATGCGCTAGATTTCATTCACACATCACATATTTATTTTTCAAGCATCTAATAACCGTACACTTCATCCATTTCTCTTACACACAATCATACATTTAATCAAACTATGGGAAGGAGCCATTAGGCTACAAATCACTAAAGTCGAAAACATTGCTATTAAACATGACTACATCATCAATAAAATATCCAGCGTATGATCTTGTGTTTAGGCATGCCAGATCACAGCTGAGCAAGCGAGTGCAAGTGTGTATGACGTGAGCTCAAGTGTCAAGATGTTATCTCATAAAGGAGCTTATAAATGTACAACTCTCTCTAGCCACATAAAGAGCAGCCATGATTTATGGCCATTGATTAGCTGCCGGAGGGTCTGACAGCTTTGTAGACAGCATCAACACCCTTTACACTGGCGACGTACAGATGCCTCTTTAACTGATACAGAGTTTTGAATGGAGCCTCGGATGCTGAACGTCAGTGTCACTGTGTGTCAGTGTTCACACGGATTCTGTATATGTAAGTGCAAACAGATTTTGAATATTAATCATGTATCCCAAATGGTTCCTATTACAACCCAGGAGGAGGAGGAGGAGGAGGTGGGATGAAGATGATAATGATGATGATGATGTCATGTCTCTTGGTGGAATAATATAGGGTTCATCAACAGCAACTGCTCAAAGTTTCCTAATCCTTTAGCGTGCTTTCTGCAGGCCGGCCCAAACCATTAGGAATAGAAATCTCTGCCTCGCTGATGGAGCCTAATTGTCTCCCGTGAGAATGGATAGCACGTCTGTGGCGTAGCTTAGTTTAAAATGCAAAATGTGGACATTATCTGGCACAGAGATTCAACAGCATCCATCACGCTATGCTAATGTGGGCGGCTGGTTAAGATATTCTAATATAAGCCACCCTGCGGATGTAGAGGAATTAACACAAACAGAGAGGGGAGGCAGGAACATAGAGGGGTCAGGAGATAGAAAGGGACATGGGAGTGTCTGGGGAGACGGGATCTCTCTTTCATACCCTCTCTCACTCACTCACTCACTCACTCACACACACACACACACACACATTCAAACAACACTGCATTTCTATGGAAACAAATTTCAGGTCTCTAAGGTATGAAAATTTCCAGTTTTCCTTTACAGTATAAAAGCATTAAAAAAAAACAAAAAACAGAACAGTTCACTCTCCTCTTTTCTGTCTTCATCATCTCACGCCTGTAAGCTCTGCAAGTGCTCCACAAACTCACCCAGAAATTGCTTTCTCAGGTGTTTACCTCCCCTGGGAAAGAGTACCCAGTTTCCCCCAGTTCTCCAGTTCTTCAGATCCGGCTCCTGTTTCAGCCTGCCGGTGCTGCAAGGGAAGGTATTATTATCGTTATATTAATGTGACATTAATTGCTTTTACTTTTTCACTCCATTAAGTGTGCTCTATCTCTTTGGGAGCGAGGCCAGATGGTTTATCACTTTGCCGCTGTTGCTAGCGCCATTAATTGGCTAAGACACTGGGCTATAAAATGATTGCGCTGCAGTGTTGAAAATGTTCATCGCACTAATTGAAAAGTAATTGTGGAGGTATAGTGCAACTGTCACTCCATAAAGAGCCTGATTATTGAAGAGGAGCGGCACTGGCACGTGCGAGCCTGTTGTTTGGAAGTAATTACAAGGTGTTCAAAGTAAAAATCTCTCACCGGATCACACATGTGACCTCCTACAAAATAACAGACCGAAAACACAGCTGTTTCACTGCTTCCTGTATGTGGTTCAGTTCCTGTAGTTCGGTGTTAGGCATATTTACCTCAAACCAACGACTGGAGATTTTATTTCACCACAGCAGCTGTTCTAAACACACATTAAATATAATATTGTCAAGTCACATTTGTTTACAGAACTCGGATCATATTCATGTTCATCACGCATGTACTCTACATACACAAACCCTGTATCTCTGTCACCTTCACACACGGGGTAGAAATTTCATGTCTGTTACGTATGTGCATAATTTAGATATTTCCCCCATAAAACGTCAGGGCAAAGGAGATCAAGACAATTAGAAGAAATTTAATGGTTGCATTGTGAGCAGTATGACTTGATTAATATCGAATGAACTTATGAATTATTATGTGCAAGACCAACACATTAAAATGTTCAAATTATATTGCAAAATACCATTAAAGGGGCAATTAATCATCTGAAAATATCTGAAGAAATATCCCGATCGCTAGAATACGCAGAACCTCATTAAATTCCTGACTGTGGAATCACCTTTAACAGAGAAACGTAAGATTTAAATAAGAAAATAAAACAAAATATAGTTGGTGTAACGTGTTTGTCTCTACGACAGTGCAGTTATGAGACTTACGTAGTGTTTTTTCAACATGTTGGTAAAACCATATCCAACAAATGCTTCATCATAATTTTGCGAGCATCATGTTGGCTTCTGTTGTCTCACTGACTCCGAGTTACTCGAGGGTGTTGATGAGTTTGCTGAGATCGACGTACAGAGAAACGTGTCCAGATTTATTGCTGAAATCTTTTGCAAGTGAATGTCAGGACGGCAAAAAGGACTAAGCCCGAACCCACTTTTTTTTATTTCTACGTTGCATGTTTAAATGTGATAAACAGCATCAAACATGACAGAACAATATTTGAGATGTTTACAAAAAAAATTAGAGGTTGTGTATGTGTCTTACGGTCCTATTGATAAATCATGCAAACCTACAGAAAGGTACGTACATCCTTTTGCATCCATAACCAACTTCACCTTGCTAATTTTGATCAAATTACGTATTTCAAATTTATTATATCTTACTGTTATTCAGTGACATGAAGGAAATCCCAAAGGTCCAAACTCATCATGGATCAAGTCAATAAACATGCAATATAAACTGCATGTATATATCTATACTCGTGTGTACTCACAGCGATATGCGGCATCGGTTTTCCCGCACGCTGAGACAGCTGGCTTTGTTTCCACACATCTATTGATGTAAAATCATGTTTGAAGTGCTGCCTTGACTGAGAGAGGTATTCGTTTAAGCCGTCATTACTAAAACAAAGCATTCACCCGCTTATCAGCCCCTAATCGACTCTCCTCTCGCCCATCCAATCCAGCGTATTGACACTCATCGACTGGTCTGTGTGAGAATGCGATGGTGAACTTGTTGTACAAGGATTGGGGTCAAGACATATTGGGGACCAGTGTGTGTGTATCTATGTGTGCTGGTGGAAGGGAAGAGCCTAGATTTTGGTGCATAGCCATTGCTAATCAATGTCTCTTGGTCAACATGAAAAAAAAAAAAGAAAAAAAAAAAAGAGAGAGAGACACGTTGTACTTTTTCTGCATCGTTGATTTCTAACAGCATTTGAGGTGGATGCTAGGGTGTGTGATGGAGGATATTTTTGAGTCCGTGCTGATGTGTATGTCTGTCAGGGTCAATACATGCTTCAGATCAAGTTTCCATGATGCATCTTATGTTGTGTGTGCTGTTTTTTTTTTTTTTTTTGTATGTTATCTCTAGGTCAACCCAAGCCTGAGTCTTTTCATCAGAGTGCTACAACCAACCAGCACTTTGCTCCCCCCCCACCAATCTCCCACTCTCCCCTACCCAAGGTCAATATCTTCAACAATTAGCCCAAGGAGGAGGAGGGGAATTTTAAGCATGGCCGCCCACCGTCCTCGGCCCTTCTCAAGGGCTCAGGGGGGCAGCAACAGTATGTCAGGCTCAAATGAAAAGTGTACCCATTTTCTCTTTATGTCTCCATTTGCCACCCTCGTTAGGACCATTTGCAGACACTTAGAGGCACCCTGCATATCAGGACGGCATCCTGCCCTAGCCAGGATTGTCCCCCGTTCCACCTTCAGCTACTTAATGACAAGTACACGGTGTCAAACCTGTACTGTGCTGGTGTCAGGTGCAGTATGAAGTGCGGATATAGAGTAAGTTGAGTAAGGGTAAGATGATAAGGTAGGCTAAATCTAAAGCACAGAACTCACACTAACGCACATACACACTCTACATATATCGAAAAAAAGGTCCACATCTACACTTAATTTTGATTTGATATACATATATGAGACCAAATACAACCAGTATGTTTACAACACTTAATTGTTTCTGAACTGGTTTTTATAAAATATTGTTGCAACGTTGCACTTAATGCACAAACAATCCACAAATTCATACAGTCTACTCCCCCAGATGACTAAGAAAAAATTGCCAAACATTTTTTTTTGTTTTGGTTTTTTTTTTTTTGTTAATTTATTTATCTATTATTTTCTATTCCAACATCTCAGAGAATGCACACATTTCACTGTACAAGAAGGCTTGTGGATATGACCAAATTCTTTGATCTTGAATATGTATAAGCAATTAAACTAACTGTGGTCCAATAAGGACTGAACACTGTCTACATTGGCTTTAATCAGCTACATACAGAAAAATAGAAAAAAAAAAAATCAGCCATGTTGTAGTTCAGGAACTAGAGGTAGCTTATAAGGCTGTAAGCACGTGCATAAAACCATATGACAGCTCAAATAGCTTTGCTCAGTCTGGTTGAGCCACAGATAATACACTCTGCCCATTCTGCCCTCTCAGACAATAATACTAGGCAGACAGTGAAGTAAAAAATGAAACATATACCTAAACCCAATTCCGCAGAGGTATATCCATACTCATAAATCTCACCCTCACCCTCACCCTCATGCACCACCCCCCCCTTGCCTTTTGCCACAAGCTTGTCAAAGCAGCTGAGATCTTCCAGTCTAGAAAGGAAAACAGAGGAAGAGGACAGGGAGAGAAAGAGACAGAGAGAGACAACAAGCAGAGGTGAAGTGATTACAAGAGTTGAGCCAAGAACAAGCAGTCCCCCTTGTGAGCAGCACAGGGGGAAAAAAAATTGATGCTGCACACAGAAACACAGTCATCACACTTTACCATCTGTCCTGATTGTCACACACAGTAATTCTACATGATCAAGTTACATTTTAATAAAAAGAACAGTAAACGAAAAAAAAAAAAAAAATGATATTACTAAAGATTGAGCCAAGAGTGCCATGACTGATGTGATCCATCCTGTACATAACACAGTAACAGAAGCACTTTATGTGTGAAAACAGAGCTGCCAGACATTTTGGAAATCATCTCTCTCGTATTGTTTCATGCAGTCTAAGCCAAAGACCCTAACCTCCACTGAACACACAATGAGGGCACTGTAATGCTGATGTCATGGATTCTTGGTGACTGAGGTAGACAGTAAGCCACCGTCATTTGTAACACGGGACAGCTGTCCTCTCCTCTCTCTATCTCCCATGGCGAGCTTTAGCGGGCTTTAATTGGAAGGGGTTAGGAAGAAATCGACAAAGTTAAAACAGAGACTTAGTTTGACAAATGAGGTGGAGAAAAGCGGTGCGAGCCTGCTGGCTGCAATTAGCTTTCTCAGAACTTAATGTGCCAGGGCACTCTCCACTCCGAGGGGTGAGACAGTCCAACACAAGAGAAAGGAAGAGAGAAAAGAAGGGGACACTGTAATTACTGGAAACCTGATTTCATGAAGAGTCTATACACAAGATGTCAGTTTAAACATACTACTCCAAGATTTTTCAGTGCCACTTCAAACAGTTTCAGACCGCGCTGGTTATATAAAACATAACACACTCTTTAAAATAACGTAATAAGTAAAATCAACTGAGAATGGGATGATAGACAGTACTTTAAATAACATATGCTATAATCACATGGACCGGTATAACTATAGACCCTTTCAGTGTCATATTTATTTTTAATACAGATTTTTAAACAATTCAACAATCACATGCTAATTTAAGTGCAAATTAAATCAATATATAACCTGTTCATTTTAGACTATCAGTGTGTTTGTCTTTCAGTGGGAATAGGATCTTTAAATCTTCGACACGTTATGAACGTTTTAGACTCAAACTGCAAACTGAGAAATTTCATACTAATTAATAGGAATTCAGAAAACAACATTTTATTAATTTAAGTCGTGTCATGCCGAGTAAAACTTTCTACCCACTGACACTCAAGCAATATTAATCAATATTGTCAATAAGGTTCTACTATATATAAATAAAATAATAAGAAACGGAAAAAAACAGCACACTTTCACCTTTACATTAAGAACACATAAACTTAAATGAGTTAACATAAACTTCAACATTAGTACACCAAATGAAAAAGCAACATTTATGATTAAAAAGGTTAAATAAACCAAATAAAAAACTCCAGTAATAATTCCAGAAGTGAGCAAAATTAAGTGATCAATATGACCTAAATGGATGTGTTTGCAGTAAATAGCAAAATGTTAATATTTATGCGAATTAAGGACCTCAGAGTTCATAGTTACCAACATTTAGTAAACAAGTAAAATAAACATTCAATGCGTAAGTAATTATTACCGTTTAAACAAACATCATTAAGGCTGACGTATTAGCTTTATTAGCATTAGTTTAGATTCATTAATGCTGGACATTAGCATTTGCAAACACTAAAAATAATGCCAGGTACATTACCTTATATTTGTAATCGTCATATAAACAGCTATACATTATAAATAGCTATACATTGGCAAATGAGATAAGTGAGAATTGTTGGGGTTTCTCACCAAAAATAGGTTTGAATGTTTATGTTAAGATGCAACACCACGTTGCATCAAAAAGTCTGTTTTACTTTGAACTAAGAATAAACCTGCTGTCTGCCTGCATCAGACTGAACTTTAGGACAAGCTCCAGACATGACCATTAAGTAAAACCAATTAATTCACTGTTTGAGGTAATGTGATTTACTAGACAAACACAACAGGGTCGCTTGCTGTGCAACCCGCATGTCTGTTTGCCTCAAAGCAGGAGCACTGAAGCTCTGATTGAACATGGCGTCTCTTCATCTTTCTCATAAACAAAACGGAAACGGAAGACAAATCCTGAAGATACAACTTCTCTAGAGGCGGAAAGGATGAGAGTGAGCGATTTGCATAGAAAAGTTCATTGGGACATAAGGATGCGGTCGTAAAAACGGTGCAATAAAACTTTAAGTATGACAGAATATTAAAGGAGGCAGTAAATTTAAAGCAGGCGGGAGGAAATGAGACTGCAGAAGCGACAGGCCACGGCTCGGCCGGCTTAAAGCATCTAATGCTCCGAGCTGATGGAAAGAAAGACTCTCTCACATGTACACACACTGAATAAACCTTCTTTATTCAGACCGACAGACGCGAATGGCTATCACTAAGCCATAACGAGATAGTTTAGTTTTAACATAATGACACGTCGACTTTCAACACTGAATAACCGGAGTTAAAAAACAAAACAAAACAGTTTTACCGGAAACCGCTGTCACGCGCCCAACGCTGACACCCAATGACAAGAAACTGTTCTTTTAGCCCCGACTCTAGTACACTCTTTGTCTCAACTCATTTACCCCAACCAAGGTCTACAGATATAAATAAAAGGAAATGTTACTTGGACATTTTAACTCCGTGACCAACCTTGAGAGCCGTAATGTAACCACATATCATCAAAAGTGCTGAATCTCCCTTTATCTCCGCGCGTGACATGCAATTCCTCCAAAACACATTCATATTATGGCTAAAACTTACAAATAAGATTACAAATAAAAGGAATTGTGTGTCATGCGCCCCGAAAAAGTCATATTCAGCAGTTTAATGTGATATGTGGTTACATTCCTATACGAAAAAAAATGAAAATGAATGATCTAAAAATAGAATTTAAGCAGACCATTCATTTGTTTTTCAGCAGGGATGTAAATACGGCATTAAGCTTAGAAAGTGAAGTGACACTGGTGCAGTTCAACAGGTGGTCTATAGATGGAGCTCTTCTCATTAGAATACATTATACCCAGCTGTCCTGCATACAGCCCAGCTTCATGATTGAACTTACCTGTCCGTAAGCAAGTGGAAGAAGAAATGAAAGCCAAATACGCTTATTCCGCCCTAAACAGTTGTCTTCTTATTCTTTACTTAACACACCAGACTGTCACAAGTGAGACAACTACAGTTGCCCATGATCCCCTGCAGCAGAATGACTTAATTTAGTTATCTAGGGAAATCAAATTATAAAAAAAATACACAGTGTGAACCGGACTATTCAGTGCTCCCTCATATTCCTTTTTATTTCTAGACATTTTTCCTAATGGACAGATGTCTACTTCACATTGGGTGTCAGAAGGGGAGTTAATACACATCCAAAGGCAGCAGTGACAGTAAAGGCTTTAATTGGAGGGGTTTTAATCAGAATTCACAAGCTTGTAAAGTTACAGAAACAGATGGGACAATATGGGCCCTCAGTTGTGTGAAATGTGCTCTGTGATCAATACAGTGCTGTGATGTGTACTATTAGTGTTAGTATTAAATTTTGCACTGAATACATTTCATGCATTTCACAGATGCCCTTATCCAAAATGACTTACAGAAGTGTTTTGAAGAGCCCATTGAAAAAAAGTAATACAATTATAATAATAATAAAAAAAAGTTGCTGTTAATGCTGTTAGTATAGCAATGAAACCCATACAAGTCAAAGATTCCTGTGTGTGTGTGCGTGTGTTTGAGACTCGCTATTCGGACCACCAGAAGAAGTATATTCCACCACAGGACATTTTTGCAACTTATGTTGTATATTATAAACATTTATACACTATAATTTTTGCATCTATATTATATACAGGATATGTTGTAAAAATGACAAACTATAGTTCATTAATGAATTCTGTTTATTTTCAACTTCTCTCAAGATATAAAGAAGATATCTAAAAAAATATCTCATATATAAAAAGAATCTAACCAGCAGGTGAATGCAGTGGTCTAGTTTTAGACACGGGATGGTAAAATGACTCTCAGACATTAAACCGCAGTGACTTTGAGAAAAGAAAATCACCTTTGCATTCTCTTTGTTTGTCTAATTGATATTTTCTGGAATAATCTATGCTCCAACCATTCTCAATTAGCTGAGAAGTGACAATGCTAATTCCCCATAAAAGAGCCCCAAAATGCCTGCCGATATGTGAGCTTTAACTACACAAAGCCATTAGGCAGACACAGCAGCTGCAGGAGCCTGGTATTGATCAGTGTGAGGGACAGACAGAGGTATTCTCTGTATCTCTGTATTGTAGCGTGGCAGACTGACATTGTAAAAGACACTTTCGACTGCATTCTCCCTTTATAAAGCACAAAGAGCCTTCAGATGTCAGGGCAAGTTTTACTGTGAAACCACAGTTGAGGGTTGACAGACCTGCTTATATTCCGAATCTTGGTCGGGCTTCAAGAGTGTAATAGTGTAACAGACTCAGTATATATATATATATATATTTTACACATGCTTATATTTGCAGGATAATGTCCATTTTTTTTAATTATGCATTCACGGGTGTATGTTTATGCACCTTTCCTTATGGCATCCACGTTGACGCTGTGAGTGACCTCTCAGACTGACCCAGAACACAGTGCTCCATGCTTTATAGACAGAGAATGGGATTTGAGTGTAGTGGATATGCGCACAGCATAGTGCAGCCTATTTATGAAAGTCTCGCTCTTGGAAACAAGGTCGTCGCGGACAGCGAGGAGACAGAAGCAGTGCGCCCAAGGCCATTCCCGTGCAGACGGCGATCATATTGAAATTAGCAAATGGACCGCACACTTCAGCTCTCTGGCCCATTTGTGGGCCCTTCCCTTTCTCAATGATATGCTGACATGAACTGTGACGGAACATCACCATTTGCAGGACATCAGTGTGAGAAAGTGGTGGTGGTAGTGGTGATGGTGGTGGTGGTGATGTGTGTGTGTGTGTGTGTGTGTGTGTGGTTTCGGGAGACGGTGGTGTGTCTAACCTCCCCCTCACCTCCTAAAATAAAATGGATTTGACTCTTATTTATTTACAGCATGTTTTGCACTCATCCCATAACACTGTAAATTACCTGCATGGTCAAGGTTCCGTTCCCAGGCGAGGCGAGCGAGAGAGGGGGGAAATGACATAAACCATGTGATCTATAAGACATTTAATCCAGGAATCACATATGATCTGTCAATTTCCATATATCAAGCTTTATAGGTCATATTTTAAATACAAAATCACATTTATGAATATAAATGTGTGAATTATGGCTGGTCATATGCATTATACAGCATAAAGTATGTCCATGAGCTCAAGACAAGTAAGCAGGCCAGTATTTACGATTTTTGATCTCGTCTGTAAAAGACAAAGTGCACCTTAGTGTTTTCAGCTTTTCGCTCTTAAATAAGGTCAGATTTACAATGACAATGTGTGCCCGGCTCTGTGCATGCTCACTTTTTGAGGGTTAAAGAAAGCAGCATGGAACAGATTGTGTATTTATAAAATGCATGCTCCAGCAGTAGATACACTGAGTTGTCTATTAGTCACGAGATCAAAAGAGCTAATAATCTGGCAACTTAATGCATACATACACAAAGAAATTCTGACTGATATTTAATTGTATTTATTTTGTGAGGAAATTTCTGAAATGATTTAAGTGAGGCTCGCTCTGACCTCAGGGTATGAGAGAACAGTTTTTGAGGATGAAAATGATGTAAAACAAAACTTGGCCTTCACGCTCACCGGCTCGTAGCCCAACTGAACACCTCTGAGAGTTTTTGGAGCAAGATAGACAGTGTTCTCTCCAAATATAATCAAAAAATCTTTGGAGGGAATATTTTTAAGTTTCAGAGACTCCATTCAGTAGAATACATTCCAAGGCGTGTTGTGGCTCGTCACTAAAACACTATCAATATTTTTAAGAAATGCCAAATTCATTGAGTGAAAGTGCCGGAAAGAGACAGAGTAAGAAAGAGGGTTTGCTTGCACACACGAATGTCATGCAGCCCCTCTTGGGATCATCCCTAGATTCCTACAGTTAGGAAGATCTCCAGCGTAATGGCAAACATGTGTATTTCCTTTACGGCCAGTGGAGATTTCTAACCTTTGGCTGACATGCAGAAAAGGTCAGGTCCATCCTGAGTGTCAAGCCCTGAGCATTCCCAAGCATTTCTGCTCCACCGGTGTGTTTGTGCAGTTCTCTGCTTCTGCTTGCCTTTATCTATCTATGTTCTCGCTACTGAATACATTAAAGAGTAGAACATTTTAAATTAATGTTTTTACTGATAGGAAAATTGTAATGAAAAGGGAAATGAATATGTATTATATACTCAAGTTCAACATTTTAAAGCAGCGTGTATCATTAAATCATTTGGAGGTGTGGATCATAAATGTGCAGTGTTTGTATATGCATGAATTCAGCTGTTTGAGTGAGTTTTAATTGATTTATTGCAAGGTTTTAATTGTGCTATATAAAATGTCACTTTACTTCACTCATTTAGATTAAAATTCCTAATATGGGAATATTCTGTGGAATTATATATATATAATTTATTTATTTATTTATTTTTTTCATTTTTCATACTGTCCTATTTTTTATTATCATCTTGTGAAGATTTATGAGATTTCTAAAATATCATACATTTGGACGTAAGGTCACCTTCGTTCTTTCCTAAAATAATGTCGCAAATATTACTTTAGATTGATATATATCTCACATTTATTCTTTTATTCATTCTTTTTCAGTAAACACTTTCACCTGGATCTGGATCCTAACCAGAGAACACACAAATACACAGCTAGGAGCAATTTAGAGTAGCCAATCCACTTACTTACCTGTTTTTGGAAGGAAACCAGAGGACCCAGAGAATATGTGAAACTCAGACAGACACCCACACACACACACACACACACAGACACATAGACACACACTAACCAGAGACCCTACACTGCTGTTGTATTTAACTTACAATTTAAAGCAATTAGAGCAACAACAATGGCATCCTCTTCTAAGTCTAGTGGGATTTTATTTAACCAGTTTATTAAGGAGAATATTTAATAGTGTAAATATTAGTACTGAGGTATTTATACATAAACTGTATAGAAACTGTATGTATTCATAAATTGACATATTCAGTGTGCATTGTCAGGTGTTTGTATTCAGCTAATTATATTGTATTTTAGCACCAGCTCTATCTCCATGTGTTTAACAGAACAAACACTGCTGCGTCTTTCTTCCCGCTGTCTCCATTGCACACAGACCTGTTGTCTTGAGTACAGAATTATATGGACTGTGTCTATGTGCAGTGATGTAAAAGCATCATTTTATACCTCTGCACCTGATGTAGTAAGATTTTCTT